>SJXQ01004147.1:0-66938 GCA_006408695.1 Aepyceros melampus | reverse complement strand
TTGAGTTGTTGATGACAGAGGAATTGTTTTTTTAATTGATTTGCTGTCCTTGAGAATTAAAGTTTTAATACATAGATTATCAAATGGCTTTGGAAATATTCTTTCAAAATAATTGTTGCAGAATCAAATTATATTAAGAAGTATCCTGCTCTCCTCCTCACTCACATTCACAAACATACAGGCCCTGTAGATTAGTTTATTTTTCTGGATAAACTTAAAGGAATAAACAGATGAAATATAGTGCAAATAATAAACTTTCAGTCTCCATTACTGTGAACATAATTATATTCTCTTAAAAGCAAAAGCCTCTATTTTAGCATATTGTAGTGTACTCTGTCAAATAAGCACAATTTCAGTAGCAGATACTTATTTATAAAATGTTGACTGGCATTAAGACAGCATTTATAAGAAATTTTTAATCAAGGTCATGATCATAGATCATTAAAATCTATAGATTATACGTAATGGTGTAATTTCCAGTTATGTAGCTGTCCCTCAACATAACACTTTGTGAAATACTCTTTACTATAGAAATGCTCAAACATAAACAAAAATAAAGAGAATTATGTGATGAACCTTAATATACAAATGACAGTTTTAATAGTTAAGAGCATGTTACAAATCTTGTATTTATCTGCCTTCTTTTACAAATTTTACTGAAGAATTCTAAAACAAATGCCAAATGTAATGTCATTTTATCCATGGATGGTTCAGTAAACACCTCAAACTTGTAAGAACACTTTTTTTTTACATTGTTACCATACACACAACTCTTTTTTTTACTGGGATTGCTAGTTTCCTGTATTATAGAAGTCACCACAGAAGACTGAGAATGCTGGAATCTTATTCCAACTCCGTCAATATCCAATTGTGTGATCCCTGTGGACCTCAGCTTTTCCTTTTGTCATATAAAGGAGTTATATACAATATCTAAGATCCCATTAATCTCCTAGATTCTGGATTTAAATAGCAAAAATAGTTAAGCTTAAGAACCTATACTTTGTTATTCCCCCATTAGAGAATATAAGATAAAAGAGGATTAGAAACTCATTTCTAAACTGTATGAAGAAACTGAGAACAAAAGAGATTTGTTTTCGTTAATTTCAAAGGTTAATGAAATAAGTTTCAAGCATGATTATTTGTATCTTCTGAGGAAACGTTTCCTGTAACTGCCTATGCAGTGACACTTGATAATTATTTAAAAACAGTAATAATGTGGTTTCATTATTCTAACCATCTTCCTTCTTAAAGGGCCAGCACTGGCTTGACAGAGGTGCTCCTAAAGCCTGTGGCGCCCTCTTCTGACCCCTCACTCAATAGGGTGAGTTAAAGCTTTTGTTTCTGAAAAAATATCATGTAAAAATTCATATCTGACATAGGTCCTATGAAAAAAATCTGACTACAGCTCCATGGTGTATACTTAACAAATTCTTCCAGGTTTCATTTTTGAAATTTGAGAATTGTTCCAGAGAAAAAATAACATTGAAATTTGAAATGTGATAGCAATTTCACTCAAGCAATGTGCCTGTGTAAGAAAATCTTAGGAAAAGAAGTGAAAATTTTATGCTAAAACATCTAAATGAATTACAAAAGATAACTACTGAGTCAAAATTCAAACTGCATGCCATTAACTGTGTGCCTTAGTGCAGAGAAGTGAGATGGACTGTTCTGTACAACTCCTATTCTGCACTTTAAAATTAATTTATGAGTCTCAGAGATAGATACTCTTTTTGAAAACTTCCAGTGTTTTATCTCACTCCACATTATGCACTCAAGCTCATTTCCTTTCTTATCCCTTACAAATGTTGGTAAAGTGATCTTTCTAAGAAAATGACCCCTTTTTTTCCTGATAGTCATCCAAGCAACTGATATCCCCCAAATTTTGAGGCCCATCACAAATTTTATTTGCTAAAAGAAATCTTTCTTGAATGTTTCACTTTACATGTCCCTTTCTTTCTTCCAAATCCCTATATCTGGAATCACACTATAGTAATTCCATTATACTATAATATACTGAGACTGATTCCATAAATTATGGTTCTGAGAAAAGTTTAAATTCACTTTAATAGTCACATGATATTCTCCATTTTCTGATTTCTAGTATGTTTGAATTCTAATTTGTCTTTCCATTGGCACTTAAACTTTAGAAATACAAAAATATACTTACATGTTTGAAAGTTTCTCAAAGGACTGGACTCACACAGTATCATTCTTAAAGCTCCAATTTCTCTCCCTGTTGGGTCATCTAGTGTTGCAATCTATATCAGACTGGAAATTGAAACTCCTCAGTTAAACAGAAGACTCAATTAGCTTAAGTAACTAGCTTTCTGATCATCTCAATTAGATGGGTCCCATTTCTATGCCCTAGCAGTCAGTCTTTGCTGGTTGATTTTATATTTTTTTCTAATATAAATTTATTTATTTTAATTGGAGGCTAATTACAATATTGTATTGGTTTTGCCATACATCAACATAAATCTGCCATAGGTATACACATGTTCCCCATCCTGAATCCCCTTCCCTCCTCCCTCCCCATACCATCCCTCTGGGTCATCTCAGTGCACCAGCCCCAAGCATCCAGTGTCATCCATACAGTATACTAATGCATATATATGGAATTTAGAAAGATGGTAATGATAACCCTATATGTGAGACAGCAAAAGAGACACAGATATATAGAACAGTTTTTTGGACTCTGTGGGAGAGAGAGAGGGTGAGATGATTTGGGAGAATGGCATTGAAACATGTACAATATCATATATTGTATTGGTTTTGCCATACATTAACATGAGTCCGCCACAGGTATACACGTGTTTCCCATCCTGAACACCCCTCCCTCCTCCCTCTGGGTCGTCCCAGAGCACCAGCCCCAAGCATCTCGTAGTTGCATTTTGTACTGGAGCCAACTCTCTCACCAATTTGTTTGGCAAGATTAACTGAAATTGTCAATATGACTTCAAATAGAGAATGGAAAGCAGAAAGCTAAAAATTAATGCTGAAATATTAATGTACAATGGTATCTAATGCAGGGTGAAACTAGGTGGGTCTTGCTATATCTCTGCAAGAGTGTTCAGGGACACTGAGCTTCTATGCAAACTAAAGACTGTCATGAAGTAGAATATTTTGCCATTTGAGAAGGGATAAATATGAGCAAACTTTAAGCTGATCATTGATGCCTATGAAGAAGTGTTTGTATGACTGATATTCTTATGTTAGAACATGAAGCCAGGGTGGTTTATTTTGAAGGTATCCATTCTCTTCCCTAAAATGATTATTTTGTTTAACCTATCCCTGGGACAGTACTGAGTCAGCGCTATTCACCTACATCCCTTCTACTCTGTGACATGGTTTTTTGAGAAATCTTATCTTCCAGTTATCTTTGTTGATGCTCTGTTCCTTTTTCTCAGATGACCCACATCGTTTCTTTTATGTTCTCTTTAGCACCTCTCTTCATTACTTCAGAAAAAAAAAATGGTCTTTTTAAAGTTTAGTACTCAAGCCTTATTCACATTTCATTATCCAGTTTCTTTTGCAGGCTTTCACAGATGTACCTGAAGAAAATAAATTGATAAGAATCCAAGACAAAGAAGTGCCAACTTACTAAATTGTGATTGTGACATTTCCTTAGACATAAAAAATTCTAAGGTATTTTGACATGTTTAGTAGATTAAGTTAGCACCTACAAACCGCTGGTCATGAGACTATAGTTTCTTTCATTCATTTATTCAGTCAGGCTTACATTTATTATTGAATACATATTTTTGAGCATTTACTTCAAGCCAGGTGGTGTTCTGAGTGGTGATAATACAGTCAACAAATGATGAGCCTTACTCTTACAGTTTATTGGAGAAGAAAGAGATTTTTAAAATTTAAAAATAAATATTTAAATTTAAAATTGTATAAGAAACGAATCGCCAGTCTAGTTTCGATGCAGGGTGCAGGATGCTTGGGGCTGGTGCACTGGGATGACCTGGAGGAATGGTGTTGGGCGGGGAGGTGGGAAGGGGGTTCTGGATTGGGAACACGTGTATACCCGTGGTGGATTCATGTTGATGTGTGGCAAAACCAATACCATATTGTAAAGTAAAAAAAAATAATAATAATAATAAATAAATAAAATAAAATTGTAGCATTATCTTTAAAAATGAATAAATTCTTGTGAGAAAGACTTTTGTGTTGGAGAGGGAGATACTTTGGAAGGGGTAATCAGGAAAGTCCTCTCTGAAGAAATGGTATTTAAAATCATAATGAGAGTGTTAATAGCCTCAGTAGGGAGGCCAGGGGTTCTCAAGCACCAGGAGGAAATAAAACTGCAAGTGGTGGAATTTTTTTTTTCCTAATCCTTTGTTGTCATGGTGACACCTGGTTCCACCTGAATTATCTCAAACCTTGAGCTAAGCAATGTGGTTTTTCTCATGGAAATATCTTCTTTAAGCTATGTTAAGGAACTATGTATTTGCTTGGAAATCTACCTTTCTTCAAGATTCATGTCAACTGTTTTATGGCCCAGGATGACTCACCTTATGCCAGTGCTATCTCAAAATGCATGTTGTGGGTAAGGGGCCTGGTGCATCCCTCTCACTTTTGAGGTGTTTCCTTTCTCTAATTAGCAGCTTGCTAATAGGTGTATAACTCTTGCTAAAGACCAGCAAGGGGGCACTCTTTCTGTCCCCTTCTGGTTTCTATGTCAAAAGCTTTCTCTATATCTTTTATACTATTGAAACTTTATTACACAAAAGGCTCTGAGCCATCAAGCCTCTTCATTGGCCCCGGATTGAATTCCTCTCCTCCTGAGGCCAAGAATCCTGGCATCATTCACAGCTCATAGCAACAGCCTTTAATATCTGAAGAAAGATAAAGATCTAGGCAGTAGTGGAGGTGGAAGTGGAGATTAAGGACATCACAGAGGGGAACAGAGTGTTTCAAAGCCTTGAGGTGGGGAGAAGTGTGGCCATAGAGAAAAGGGAAGAAAATGGCATGATAAGAGTGGGGGAAGCTTTGCTGAGGAAAGAGTAATTTGCCCCATTTTTCCTGCCTCTTTGCTTGAGTTGGTACATCTCATCTTATCATATCTTGCTCTTATGTTAGACCTCCCGGTCTTTGCCCAGGACCGTCATCGCCAAGATCACCGAGACTCGGACTCGATGCAATTAGCAAGAGGATTTATTAAGCCGACGCGCCGGGGTTCAATCTCCACCCGAGGAGATGAACCCCGAACAATTGTTACAGAGCAGTTTATAAGCAAAAAATCATAAATAGGTGCAGTTGAGATGGAGTGTTTTGATTGGTTTACAAACTTTGGCCTTTTCGGGGATAGGTTTATTTGTTATTAGGCCTAAATAGCTAACTAACCTACAATTATGCTGCTTTAGTTGAATGGCCCGAGACAATCAACTTTTAGCTTGACTCCTGGGGGCTGTATTCTTAAGATGCGAGTATGATCCCCCTCTGTGTTTTTCTTTCCTCTTAAGACAATAGCCCTGATTTAAGATTAACAAAGAGCCCGTGGGTGCAGGTCTGTTTCTTTAGAGCCCCTAATAAATTTTTAACCTTTCTCCTTGTTCCCTGGAATGCTCCCAAAGAAGTCAGAAGACGCTGTTCTCATACTTATGTCCCTAGTGGCGCCTCTCATGGTAGACTGATTACAGGCTAGGGAACAAATCAGGGCTAGAAACAATTTTTACAACCTCAGGCTGCTCAGGCTGGTCTCCACACTTAGGTTGAGATTTATACCTTAGGCTTTCCCAGTTCTCAGGCCTTTGGACTCAGATTGAATTACACTGACAGTAGAATGAGGAATCTGAGGGTGTGAATGGGAAATATCTCTTTATATCAATTGTTAACACATGGGAAAGACAGACAGACCTAATATCTTATAGACTAATGGGAAAGACAGACAGACCTAATATCTTATAGATTAATGCAAATGTGTCTGAGTGAAGTCATGGCTGGGGTACAAAAAAAAAGTCACAGTTGGTATTGAAATTTTGGATTAATTAAGGATACTTTTTCATCCTATGTGTGCATGCATGCTCAGTCGTGTCTGACCCTTTGCAACCCCATGCACTATAGCCCACTAGGTTCCTCTGTCCTCGGGATTTCCCAGGCAAGAATAATAGAGTGGGATGTCATTTCTCCTCCAGGGGTTCTTTCCAACTGAGGGATCAAACTCATGTCTCCTGTCTTCTGCATTGTCAGGCAGATTCTTTACCACTGCACTACCTGGGAAGCCCTTTTCCATTACCAAATAGAAATAAAGTTTAAAAGAAATAATCTTTGACACCTGGAATTAATGAAGCTATTTGGGTTTATGTTTAATTATCCTTCCTCTAATTATTGGTCAGTATTCAAAATCATTGCCACTTCCAGAATATAACAAGCGTGGGAAAGAAGAAAAGGGTAACTGTTCACATGGCAGTAAGTTTCAATTCATTGATATTAATAAAAAATAGGATAACCATAGGAATATTTTCAAATACCAATGTGCCATCTAAGCGAAAATGCACACAGCCTTTCAAATTGAACATATTTGTACTTAGGAATAATTCTAATAAATTATTTGATGTACATCTTAAAATCATTTCAGAATTTTCATTTTTAAAGCTCTCAATTTTCCCCATTACAATTAATAAAGAATTTACCTTTAAATAACAAAGAAGTATGGTTGAAGAATCCCCAAACTAGTAAAGAATAAATACAGATTTTCTGAAGAAAATGAAATACAAATCCAATAGAAAAAAAAAAAAAAAACTTTGGAAATGACAAGTCTGTTAGCCTGAGTTCATTCCCTGGAAAGTCATCAGATAGTTAAAGGTAGATTAAATAATTAATCACTCAAAGCCTTTTCAAACTGAGGGTCGAGTCACACCAATTTCTTTTTTTTCTTCTTTTTTTTAACTTTGATTTTTAAAATTAATTATTTAAATTAATAAATTCTTTATTTTAATTGGAGGCTATTTATGTTACAATATTGTAGTGGTTTTTGCCATACATTGACATGAATCAGCCATGGGTGTACATGTGTCCCTTCTCCTGAACCTCTTTCTCAACTCCCTCCCCATCCCATTCCTCAGCGTTGTCCAAGTGCACTGGCTTTGAGTGCCCTGTTTCATGCATTGAACTGGGTCTGGAGATCTATTTCACATATGGTAAAAACATGTTTCAATGCTATTGTCTCAAATCATCCCACCCTCGCCTTGTCCCAGAGAGTCCACATGTCTGTTCTTTATATCTGTGTCTCTTTTGCTGTCTCATATATAGGGTCATCATTACCATCTTTCTAAATTCCATATATATGTGTTGAAATACTGTATTGGTGTTTTTCTTTCTGACTTACTTCATAATGAGCTCTATAGATAGAAAAGTTTAGACAAAGGTTAGGGTTTCAGTAGACTTTTGAATCACTTCAATGAAATTTATCTACAGACATGTTGATAAAACAGAGTTGGTATTCCAGGATAACCAGACTTCTTTTTTTATTCAACAGCACATTTGTAAAAATCAGATATGTTGTACTACACCTGAGAAGGGAGAGGAAAGGAAACTATGCACTGTATAAGGGATAAATGTAAATATGTTTAAATGTTGATACTATTGACACACTCACATTTAAAATACATCAGAAGGAGAGAGAAAGTCACTCCTCTTAAGCAACTTATAAATCTATCAAGTCTAGAGTAGCTGAGGTTTTCAGGATTACCCTAGACCTATTTGTCAGTAAGGAAATTTTTGATAAATGATTGGATAAAAAAAGAAATATAAAAATAAGAACAGTCTTTTCCCATGTCAGTAAACTTGTTTCTAAACTATCACATATTTTTATTATACTTTTAAAATTATTTTTTAATTTTTTAAATTTATTTTTAATTGGACTATACTTGCTTTACAATATTGTGCTGGTGTCTGTCATACATCAACATGAGTTAGTCATACGTATACATATGTCCCCTCCCTCTTGAACCTTCTTCTCATCTTCCATCCCACCTCACACCTCTAGGTAGTCACAGAGCACCAGTTTTGAGCTCCCTGTATCATATAACATTTTCCCACCAGCTATCCATTTTACATATGGTGATGTATATGTTTTAATGCTAATCTCTATTCATCCCTCCATCTCCTACCCACATTGTGTCCTCAAGTCTGTTCTCTGTCTTTGTCTCCTTTGCTGCCCTGAAAAAGGTTCTTCAGTACCATCTTTCTAGAGTCTATGCATGTATGTGTGCTCAGACAGGTCCAACTCTTTTTAACCCTATGGACTGTAGTCTGCCAGGCTCCTCTGTCCATGGTATTTTCCAAGCAAGAATACTTGAAGGGGTTGCCATTTCCTTCTCCACATTCTGTATATATATGTGTTAATATACATTATTTTTCTATTTCTGACTTATTTCACTCTATAATAGGCTCTAGCTTCATTCACATGATTAGAGCTGACAAATGCATTCCATTTTATGGCTGACTATTCCATTGTATATATGTACCACAGCTTCTTTATCAATTCATCTATCAATGGACTTTCAGGTTGCTTCAGTATCATAGCTATTTTTTAATTAATTTATTTATTTTAATTGGAGGCTAATTACAATGTTGTAGTGGTTTTTGCCATGCATTGCCATGAATCAGCCATGGATGTACATGTGTCCCCCATTCTGAACCCCCATCCCACCTCCCTCCCCATTTCCATCCCTCAGGGTCATCCCAGTGCACCAGCCCTGAGCACCATATCTCATGCATCAAACCTGGAATGGCAATCTGTTTCATATATGATAATATGCATGTTTCAATGCTATTCTCTTAAATCATCCCATACTTGCCTTCTCCCACAGAGTTCAAAAGACAGTTCTATACATCTGTGTCTCTTTTGCTGTCTCAAATATAGGGTCATTGTTACAACCTTTCTAAATTCCATACACACACACACACACACACACACACATATACACACACACACACACATACATACTGTATTGGTGTTTTTCTTTCTGACTTACTTCACTCTGTATAATAGGCTACAGTTTCATCCACCTCATTAGAACTGATCCAAATGCAATCTTTTTAATGGCTGAGTAATATTCTATTGTGTATATGTACCTCAGCTTTCTTATCAATTCATCTGCCAATGGACGTCTAGGTTGCTTCCATGACCTGGCCATTGTAAACAGTGCTGTGATGAACATTGTGGTACACATGTCTCTTTCAATTTGGTTTCCTCAGTGTGTATGCTGAGCAGTGGGATTGTGGGGTCATATGACAGTTCTATTTCCAGTTATTTAAGGAATCTCCACACTGTTCTCCATAGTGGCTGTATTAGTTTGCATTCCCACTAACAGTGTAAGAAGGTTCCCTTTCCTCCACATTTATTGTTTGTAGACTTTTGATAGCAGCCATTCTGACTGGCGTGAAATGGTACCTCACTGTGGTTTTGATTTGCATTTTTTTGATAATGAGTGATGTTGAGCATCTTTTCATGTGTTTTTTAGCCATCTGTATGTCTTCTTTGGATAAATGTCTGCCGGGGTCTAGCCCCAGTGGATCCAGGGAAATTCGAAGCGAGGACAGCGTGGTGTCTTAGAAAGAATTATTTATTTAGATATATAAGATTAGGAAATAATAATATAGTAGGAAAATTAAGTGGAGAAAAGAGGCTGAATAACTTGGTTTATGTGTAAAGACAATAAAGTTCCGGACAAGGAGCTTGCACCATCTACATTAGGCCACCGGCGTCCTCTTGAATATCGGAGGGTGCCCCACCTTGGACTCCCTCTCATGTGGAACTTAAAAGTCAGGACAAGTAGACATGGCGACACTCCATGCCCCAGATGGGAATTCAGCCAGAAATTAGAGAGCAGACACGGGGGAAACCAGTCCAGCAACTGGCCCCAGCCCCTATTGTCCTTCAAGGCCTTTTATCCTTTTTTGATTGCACACAAAGATCAATGGGTAATATAAAGTTATGCAGCATCAGCAGCCCTGACTCTTATCAAAACCAGGCTTTTCTCTCTGCATACCCAATTGTATACACAAGTCTTAGGTGATTTACATCATCTTTCAGCCAAAAGGCCAATTAACATTTTACAGCTCTTTTCTGATAATGGTTTATTAACCAAAAGACTTATTTGTGTTAAAAGTGTTGTTCTTTCTGAAGTCTGGTGCCATTCTCAGAAAGCACTAAATAAAGTTACAGTCTTACATAGCAAAGATACAGCAATTTATAACAAGTAAAAGGAGTACAGTTATTTATAACAAAAGAAAAGTAATTAACTCAAAAGTCTAGTGTTGTTAACATCAAAACTACTATATCTCTTTTTCCATATCCCATTTACATTGATTAACATCCTCCCAGGTGCCTAAAAGATAAAGAATAAGGAGGTCTGGCAGCAATCATTGAGTCAACAGTGAAATCCTGTCACCAATAGGATTTTTAGCTCTTAGGAAAGGCTCTGTAATTTTAAGGTACTTTAAGCTTTGTGCCTCTCGTAGTTGGGGGGCTGTAAGCAATTCACAAGCTGTAAAAGGTCCGGGGAACCTGTTAGGCAAGCTAGAGTGTTATCAGAGGAGGTTGAGCTGAAACACTCCTTTCAAATGCAGAAGACTAAAGCCCTGAATTAACTTTTTCCAGAGAGTGTCAGAAGAATAGAAAAATACAATATAAGGCTGGCAGATTCTTATTTTGGGGGTACATGCTCAGGAAATAACAGGGGGAAACCCTGAGACCCGAATTGTCCTTGCCTATCAAGTCTCTGCCACATGACCTTGTCATGGGTGGGATTCCTCACGCTGGCTCCTGGCAGCAGGCATATTCTGGTTTCCTTTTTTGTGGCGGGGGGGGGGGAGCTGCTCAGGGAAACTCAGGGGGAACCCATGAAATCCGAATCGCCTTGCCCATCAGATTTCTGCCGCATGACCCTGTCATGGGTGGGATTCCTCACGCTGGCCCCCTGCAAATGTCTGTTTAGTTCTTTGTCCCAATTTTTGATTGAGTCGTTTATTTTTTTGGAATTGAGCTGCATGAGCTGCTGTATATTGTTGAGATTTATCCTTTGTCAGTTGTTTCATTTGCTAATATTTTCTCCCATTCTGAAAGCTGTCTTTTCACATTGGTTATAATTTCATTTGTTGTGCAAAAGCTTTTAAGTTTAATTAGGCCCCATTTGTTTTTGTTTTGTGTGTGTGTGTGTGTGTGTGTGTGTGTGTGTGTTTGTTTTGCTTTTATTACCATTACTCTGGGAGGTGGGTCATAGAGGATTCTGTTGTGATTTATGTCAGAGAGTGTTTTGCCTATGTTCTCCTCCAGGAGTTTTATAGTTTTGAGTCTTATATTTAGATCTTTAATCCATTTTGAGTTTATTTTTGTGTATGGTGTTAGAAAGTGTTCTAATTTCATTCTTTTACAAGTGGTTGATCAGTTTTCCCAGCTCTACTTGTTAAAGAGATTGTCTTTTCTCTGTTGTATATCCTTGCCTCCTTTGTCAAAGATAAGGTATCCATAAGTGCATGGATTTATCTCTGGGTTTTCTATTTTGTTCTATTGATCTATATTTCTGTCATTGTGCTAGTACCATACTGTCTTGATGACTGTAGCTTTGTAGTAGAGTCTGAAGTCAGGCAGGTTGATTTGTCCAGTTCCATTCTTCTTTCTTAAGATGCTTTGGCCATTTGATTTTTTTTGTATTGCCATACAAATTGTGAAATTATTTGTTCTAGCTCTGTGAGTAATACCTCTGGTAGCTTGATAGGGATTGTATTGAATCTATAGATTGCTTTGAGTAGTATACTCATTTTCACCATATTGATTCTTCTGATCCATGAACATGGTATATTTCTCCATCTATTTGTGTCATTTTTGAATTCTTTCCTCAGTGTTTTATAGTTTTCTATATATAGGTCTTTTTTTTTCTTTAGGTAGATTTATTCTACGTATTTTATTCTTTTCATTGCAACAGTGAATGAAATTGTTTCCTTAATTTCTCTTTCTGTTTTCTCATTTTTATTGTATGTTCTAGCTATTTTCAACAGTGTGCAATGAACGTTGGAGTACATGTGTCTTCTTCAGTTATGGTTTCTTCAGGGTATATGGGCTTCCCTGTTGGCATAAATGGTAAAGGATCTGCCTGCAATGTGGGAGACCTTAGTTCGATCACTGGGTTGGGAAGATCTCCTGGAGAAGAGAATGGCAACCCACTCCAGTATTCTTTCCCAGAGAATTCTATGGACAGAGGAGCCTGGCAGGCTACAGTCTATGGGATAACAAAAAGTCAGACACGACTGAGAAATTAACACTTTCACTTTTCAGGGTATATGCCCAGTAGTGGGATTGATGGGTCATATGAGGTTGTAGTCCTACTTTATAAAGGAATCTCCATACTCTTCTCCATAGTGGCAGTATCAAGTTACATTCCCATCTAAAATGTAAGAAGTTTCCCTTTTCTCCACACCCTCTCCAGCATTTATTGCTTGTAGATTTTTCGATGAAAGCCATCCTGACCAGTATAGTGTGATACTAGTTGTAGTTTTGATTTGGATTTCTCTAACAATGAATGATGTTGAGCATCTTTTCATGTGTTTATTAGCCATTTGTATGTCTTCTTTGGACAAATGTCTGTTTACATCTTCTGCCAACCCGTGATTATTTGTTTCTCTAATATTGACCTACATGAGGTGCTTGCATATTTTGCAGATTAATCCTTTGTCAGTTGTTAACATTTGCTAATATTTTCTTCCATTCTGAGGGTTGTACTTTCACCTTGTTTAATGCTTCCTTTGCTGTGCAAAAGCTTTTAAATTTAATTAGGTTCCATTTGTTTATTTTTGTTTTTACTTTCATTACTCTAAAAGATGAGTCAAAGAGGATCTTTCTTTGATTTATGTCAAAGAGTGTTCTGTCTGTTTTCTTCTAAGAATTTTTTAGTTTCTGATCTTACATTTAGATCTTTAATCATTCTTAATATCATTTTCTCTATGGTGTTGTGTTCTAGTTTCATTATTTTATATGTAGTTGTCTTGTTTGCCCAGCAACAATTATTGAAGAGGCTGTCTTTTCCCATTGTATATTTTTGCCTCCTTTGTCAAAGATAAGGTTCCCATCGATGTGTGTGCTTACTTATGGGCTTTCTATCTGTTCCATTAGGCTATATTTCTGTTAGTGCCAGTAGCATGCCTTCAAGATGACTGTAGCTTTGTGGAAGGTTGATTCCTCCAGCTTCATTTTTCTTTGTCAAAATTGCATTTGCTATTCATGTTCTTTTGTATTTCCATACAAATTCTGAAATTTTTTGTTCTAGTTCTGTGAAAAATGCCACTGACAGGGATTTAATTGAATCTGTATATTACTTTGGATAGTATACTCATTTTCATCATATTGATTTTTCCAATCCAAGAACACGGTATATCTCTCTATCTGTTTGTGTCATCTTTTCTTTAATCAGTGTCTCATAAGTTTCTACATACAGGCCTTTTGTCTCTTTAGGTAGGTTTACTCATAGGTATTTTATTCTTTTTGTTGCAATAGTGAATAGGATTGTTTCTTTAATTTCCCTTTTTTGATTTTTCATTGTTAGTGTATAGGAATGCAAGTGATTTTTTTGTATTAATATTATATCCTATGACTTCACTATGTTAATTTATTAGTTCTAGAAGTTTTCTCAGAGAATGCAATGGCAACCCACTCCAATACTCTTGCCTGGAAAGATCCCATGACAGCGGAGCCTGGAAGGCTGCGCAGTCCACGGGGTCACTGAGGGTTGAACACAAATGAGCCACTCCACTTCACTTTCACTTTTCACTTTCATGAACTGGAAAAGGAAATGGCAACCCACTCCAGTGTTCTTGCCTGGATAATCCTATGGACGGGCGAGCCAGGTGGTGTGCTGTCTATGGGGTTGCACAGAGTCGGACATGACTGAAGTGACTTAGCAGCAGCAGCAGAAGTTTTCTAGTGTCATCTTTAGGGCAACCTATGTATAATATTATTTTATCTGCATACAGGTAGTTTTACTTTTTTTTCCAATCTAGATTCTTCTTTTTGTTCTCTGATTGCTATAGCTAGGCCTTTCAAAATTATGTGCATAATGGTGAGAATAAGCACACTTGTCTTGTTCATGATCTTAGAGAAATACTTTCAGTTTTTCACCATTAATAATAATGTTGATCATGGGATTGTTGCATATGGCATTTATTATGTTGAGGTAGGTTCCTTCTGTACCTGCTTTCTGTATTTTTTTAAAATCATAAGTGGATGTTGATTTTTTTCAAAAGCTTTCTCTGCATCTATTGAAATGATCATATGATTTTTATATTTTGGTCTGTTAATATGGTTAATCACATTGATTGATTTGCATACATTGAAGCAATCTTGCATTACTGGAATAAAGGCCACTTGTTTATGATATAGGACCTTTCTAATGTATTTTTGGAATATGTTTGCTAGAATTTTGTTGAGTATTTTTGCATCTAAGTTCATCAGTGACATTTACCTGTAATTTTCTTTTTTTGTGGCATCTTTGTATGTTTTTTGGTATCAGGGTGATGGTGGCTTAACAGAATGAGTTTGGAGATAGTTCTTCCTCTAAAGTTTTCTGGAAGAATTTGAGTAGGATAGGGACTAGGTCTTCTCTGAAATTTTGGTAGAATTTACCTGTGAAACCATCTTGTCCTGTGCTTTTGTTGGTTGGAAGATTTCTTATTACAGTTTCAATTGCCATGCTTGTGATTGGTCTATTCATGTTTAATATTTCTTCCTGGTTCAGTTTCAGAAGGTTATACTTTTCCAAGAATTTGTCCATATCTTCAAGGTTGTATATTTTATTGACATATAATTGCTCGTAGTAGTATTTTATGATATTTTGTGTTTCTGTATTGTCTGTTTTAATATCTTTTTCACTTCTAGTTTTGTTGATTTGATTTTTCTCCCTTTTTTTCTTGATGAGTCTGGCTAATTGTTTGTCAGTTTTGTTTATCTCTCAAAGAACCAGCTTTTTGTTTTATTGATCTTTGCTGTTGTCACCTTCAATTCTTTTTCATTTCTGCTCTAATCTTTATGATTTATTCCCTTATATTAACTTGGATTTTTTGTTGTTGTTCTTCTTTTTCTAGTTGCTGTAAGTGTAGATTTAGATTGTTTATTTGATGTTTCTCTTGTTTCCTGAGGTAGGTTTGTATTGCTATAAATTTCCCTCTTACCACTGCTTTTACTGCATCCTGTAGACTTTGACTAACGTGTTTTCATTGTCATTTGCTTCTAGGTACTCTTTGATTTCTTTTTCTGCATTCTTCAGGGACTTGGGTATTCTCAAGCATATTGTGTAAACTCCATGTGTTTGTATATTTTATAGTTTTTTTTACCCTGTATTTGATATCTAATTTTATAGTGCTATGATCAGAAAAGATGCTTGAAATCATTCCAATTGTTTAAAACTTTACCAAGGCTTGATTTGTGACCCAAGATGTACTCTATTCTGAACAACATTCCAAGTGCACTTGAGGAAACATAAGTGGAATATACTATTTTTGGACGAAATGCCTTGCAGATATCAGCCAGGTCCAATTGGTCCGATTTATCATTTAAAGCTTGGGTTTCCTTATTAATTTTCTGTGTGAATGCTCTGTCCTTTGATGTGAGTGGGATAACTGTGTTACTGTTAATTTCTGCTTCAGTTCAGTTCAATCGCTCAGTCATGTCTGACTCCTTGTGACCCCATGAATAGACTCAGATATGCAGATGACACCACCCTTATGGCAGAAAGTGAGGAGGAGCTAAAAAGCCTCTTGTTGAAAGTGAAAGAGGAGAGTGAAAAAGTTGGCTTAAAGCTCAACATTCAGAAAACGAAGATCATGGCATCTGGCCCCATGACTTCATGGGAAATAGATGGGGAAACAATAGAAACAGTGTCAGACTTTGTTTTTTTGGGCTCCCAAATCACTGCAGATGGTGAATGCAGCCATGAAATTAAAAGACGCTTACTCCTTGGAAGAAAGTTATGACCAACCTAGATAGTATATTCAAAAGTAGAGACATTACTTTGCCGACTAAGGTCCGTCAAGTCAAGGCTATGGTTTTTCCTGTGGTCATGTATGGATGTGAGAGTTGGACTGTGAAGAAGGCTGAGCGCAGAAGAATTGATGCTTTTGAACTGTGGT
Source organism: Aepyceros melampus (assembly GCA_006408695.1). Classification (NCBI taxonomy): domain Eukaryota; kingdom Metazoa; phylum Chordata; class Mammalia; order Artiodactyla; family Bovidae; genus Aepyceros; species Aepyceros melampus. The sequence goes on along the minus strand of SJXQ01004147.1, from coordinate 50,807 downwards.
GTTGGAGAAGACTCTTAAGAGTCCCTTGGACTGCAAGGAGATCCAACCAGTCCATTCTAAAGGAGATCAACTCTGGTATTGCTTTGGAAAGAATGATGCTAAAACTGAAGCTCCAGTACTTTGGGCACCTTATGCAAAGAGTTGACTCATTGGAAAAGACCCTGATGCTGGGAGGGATTGGGGGCATGAGAAGGGGACGACCGAGGATTAGATGGCTGGATGGCATCACGGACTCAATGGACGTGAGTCTGAGTGAACTCCGGGAGTTGGTGATGGACAGGGAGGCCTGGTGTACTGCGATTCATGGGGTCGCAAAGAGTCGGATACGACTGAGTGACTGAACTGAACTGATGACCACTCATCTAGAGCCAGATATCCTGGAATGCGAAGTCAAGTGGGCCTTAGGAAGCCCACTATGAACAAAGATAATGGAGGTTATGGAATTCCAGTTGAGCTATTTCAAATCCTAAAAGATGATGCTGTGAAACTGCTGCACTCAAATGCAGCAAATTTGGAAAAAGCAGTGGCCACGGGACTGCAAAAGGTCAGTTTTCATTCAAATCCCAAAGAAAGGAAATGCCAAAGAATGCTCAAACTACAGCACAACTGCACTCTTTCACATGCTAGTAAAGCAATGTTCAAAATTGTCCAAGCCAAGCTTCAATAATAATGAACCGTGAACTTCCAGATATTCAGCTGGTTTTAGAAAAGGCAGAGGAATCAGAGATCAAAAAGCAAACATCTGTTGGATCATCGAAAAAACAAGAGTTCCAGAAAAGCATCTATTTCTGCTTTATTGACTATGCCAAAGCCTTTGACTGTGTGGATCACAACAAACTCTGGAAAATTCTTAAAGATATGAGAATACCAGACCCTCTGACCTGCCTCTTGAAAAATCTGTGTGCAGGTCAAGAAGCAACAACTAGAACTGGACATGGAACAACAGACTGGTTCCAAATTGGAAAAGGAATATGTCAAGGCTGTATATTGTCACCTTGCTTATTTAATTTATATTCAGAGTACATCATGAGAAACACTGGGCTGGATGAACCACAAGCTGGAATCAAGATTGACGGGAGAAATATCAATAACCTAAGATATGCAGATGACACCACCCTTAAGACAGAAAGTGAAGAAGATCTAAAGAAAAGAGCCTCCTGATGAAAGTGAAAGAGGAGAGTTAAAAAGTTGGCTTAAAGCTCAACATTCAGAAAACTAAGTTCATGGCATCTGGCCCCATCATTTCATGGCAAATAGATGGGAAAACAGTGGAAACTGGAAGACTTTATCTTTTTGTGCTCCAAAATCACTGCAGATGGTGACTGCAGCCATGAAATTAAAGGACACTTACTCCTTCGAAGGAAAGTTATGACCAACCTAGACAGCATATTCAAAAGCAGAGATATCACTTTGTAAACAAAGGTCCATCTAGTCAAGGGTATGGTTTTTCCAGTGTCATATATAGATGTGAGAGTTGGGCGGTAAAGAAAGCTCAGTGCCGAATATTGATGCTTTTGAACTGTAGTGTTGGAGAAAACTCCTGAGAGGCCCTTGGACTGCAAGGAGATCCAACCAGTCCATCCTAAAGGAGATCAGTTCTGAGTGTCCATTAGAAGGACTGATGTCAAAGCTGAAACTCCAATACTTTGGCCACTTGATGCAAAGAACTGGACTCATTTAAAGACCCTGATGTTGGGAAAGATTGACAGTGGGAGGCAAGGGGACGACAGAGGATGAGATGGTTAAATGACATCAGTGACTCAATGGACATTAGTTTGAGTAAACTCTGGGAGTTTTGATGGACAGGGAGTCCTGGTGTGCTGCAGTCCATGGGGTCCAAAGAGTCAGACAGGACTAAGTGACTGAACTGAACTAAACTAGGTTTGTCATATCTTTCCTTCCATGGAGCAAGCATCTTTTAATTCTGTGGCTGCAGTTACTGTCTGCACTGATATTGGAGCCCAATAAAATAAAATCTGTCACTCCTTTCACTTTTTCTCCTTCCATTTGCCATGAAGTGATGTGACCAGGTGACATGATCTTAGTTTTTTGAATGTTGAGTTTTGAGGCATCTTTTTTACTCTCCTCTTTAACCCTTATCAAGAGGTTCTCTATTTCCTCTTCACTTTCTGCCATTACGATGGTATCATCTGCATTTTCAAGGATAGTCTTGTCATGCTAACTGGCAACTCAGTTAAGCTATGAGCCTTGCTGTGCAGGGTCAGCCAAGACTTTTGGATCAGAGTGAAGATTTCTGACAAAACATGGTCCACTGGAGAAGGAAATGACAATCCATTCCAGTAGTCTTGCCTGGAACTGTATAGTATAAGGAACTCTACACAGTACTCTGTAATGGCCTATTATGGGAAAAGAATATTAAAAAGAGTTAATATTTGTATATGCATAACTCATTCACTTTGCTATACACTTGAAAATAATGCAAAATAATAAACCAGCTATACTCCAATAATTTTTAATTTTTAATGGCAGGGAAGGGAGCCCTGATAAGGTAAGAAGTGTAGAGTAATGATGACTAGAAACTATTCAGATCAGCCATTTTTTGTGGAAGGGAGTGTAGAAGCTTGAAACAGAGTGCTTGAATTCAAAAATGGTGTAGCACACCCCTATCAAAGCATGCATGGATGCTAAATTACTTCAATCATGTCCAAATCTTTGCAACCCTATGAACTGTAGCCCACCAGCCTCCTCTGACCATGCAAGAATACTGAAGTTGGTTGCATTTCTTTCTCCCTATTCAAAAACACATTTACAGAAAACTTCTTACTAATGACTCTTTGAGCAATGACATGCAGCCACATACATGGGAGGGGAGAACAATGTGAATTTTGTGTCATATCCAAATTTTGGTCAACTCAGTGATAGGCTTGCTTATTGGCTTTGACTTATTTTTAATATCACCATCACTATAAAAAAGGGGAGACAGACACAGATTTTACATCTACTTCAAACATGGAGACTCCACAGAGGCCAAAGTAAGCAAACACAAAACTACTAGATGAATAAAGGTGAATGCAGAAAGACAGGGCAAAAAGGACAAGGAAGAATAAAAAGTCCATCCATGATGAACCTGAAAATTAAAATTTGTGAAAATTTTGAAGAAACTCATGAATAAATATATTACTAAAAACAAAAATATAAACGTTATTTTGACAAAATTAATATGTCCTCTGATGAAAAGGAAACCTGAATTAAGCATATGTAGATTCCTAAAACTGGAAAAGGAAAACATAATATCTAAAACAAAATGAATAGAACAGAAGCAACAAGAAATTCTAGATGTTATAAAACAATAATAGGTAGAAATTAAAGAAGCAAAAAACAGCATAAAAATACCAATTGTTACCATGAAAAAGTGAATAAAAAATTAAAGAAATATATCTGTGGGCCATGTGTGTGGCCCACACACACACACACACACACACACACACACATTATTTTTGGTGGTTAGTGACTTGAATTCATTTTAATTATCTATACACATAGGTCTATACATGTGTGTATATGTATATATTTATGTATAGCTAAAATTCAGTTGCTAAGATGGGAAGAATAGATTCAGTTCAGTCACTAAGTCATGTCCGACTCTTTGTGACCCAATGAATCACAGCACGCCAGGCCTCCCTGTCCATCACCAACTCCCGGAGTTCACTCAAACTCATGTCCATCGAATTGATGCTGCCATCCAGCCATCTTATCCTCGGTCATCCCCTTCTCCTCCTGCCCCCAATCCCTCCCAGCACAGAGTCTTTTCCAATGAGTCACCTCTTCACATGAAGTGGCCAAAGTATTGGAGTTTCAGCTTTAGCATCAGTCCTTCCAAAGAACGCCCAGGACTGATCTCCTTCAGAATGGACTGGTTGGCTCTCCTTGCAGTCCAAGGGACTCTCAAGAGTCTTCTCATTAGGAGATATTAACTATGTCTATAACAGTGTGTTTCTAAAAAAAAAAAAAAATCTTAGATTTATTTGGCAAAATGACAATATCTGTTAAAGCATTTTGGTGGGGCCACAGACTGTTTCACTTTATTATAGTATCTTCTATACATTTGTGTATTATTAAAATTAGAATAGAGCATTGAATAACAAAATAAATAAAACACCTTCCTAATGGTTTGGATGGCTGGACTTTTCTAAATTGGGACATATATGCAACTTAATTTTTTTAAGAAGTTAAAGCCTTGGTAATAAAGTAGTCTAGATCAGTAGAAGTTGAAAATAATATATGTGTGTAAGAGTGTATATCTGTAAGTTCAGTTCAGTCACTCTACCCTGTTTGACTTTTTGTGACTTCATAGTCTGCAGAACACCAGGCATCCCTATCCATCACCAACTCCCAGAGCGCACTCATATTCACATCCATTGAGTCAGTGATGCCATCCAACCATATCATCCTGTTGTTCCCTTCTCCTCCTGCCTTCAATATTTTCCAGCATCAGGGTCATTTCTAAGGAGTGAGTTTTTCACATCAGGTAGTCAAAGTATTGGAGCTTCAGCTTTGGCATCATTCCTTCCGATGAATATTCAGGACTGATTTCCTTTAGGATGGACTGGTTGGATCTCCTTGCAGTCCAAGGGACTCTCAACAGTCTTCTCCAATACCACAGTTCAAAAGCATCAATTCTGTAATGCTCAGCTTCCCTTATGGTCCAACTCTCACATCCATACATGACTACTGGAATAATCATAGCTTTGACTAGACTGACCTTTGTTGGCAAAGTAATGTCTCTGCTTTTTAATGTGCTGTTTAGGTTTGTCGTAGCTTCCTTTCAAGGAACAAACATCTTTTAATTTCATGGCTGCAGTCAACATCTGCAGTGATTTTGGAACCAAGAAAATAAAGTCTCCTACTATTTCCATTGTTTCCCCATCTATTTGACATGAAGTGATAGGACCGGATGCCTTGATCTTAATGTTTTCAATGTTGAGTTTTAAGTCAACTTTTTTACTCTCCTCTCACCTTCATCAAGAAGCTGTTTAGCTCCTCTTTGCTTTCTGCGGTAAAGGTGGTATCATCTGCATATCTGAGGTTATTGATATTTCTCATGGCCATCTTGGTTCCAGCTTGTGCTTCATCCAGCCTGGCATTTCACATGACATACTCTGCATATTTAAATAAGCAGTGTGACAGTATACAGCCTTGATGTACTCCTTTCCAAATTTTGAACCAGTTCATTGGTCCATGTCCAGTTCTAACTGTTGTTTCTTGACCTGCATACAGATTTCTCAGGAGGCAGGTATGGTGGTCTGGTATTCTCATTGCTTCAAGAATTTTCCACACTTTTGTGATCCACAGAGCCAAAGGCTTTAGTCTAGTCAATGAGGCAGAAATAAATGTTTTCCTGGAATTCCCTTGTTTTTTTTCTATGATCCAAAGAATGTTGGCATTTTGATCTCTGGTCCCTCTGCCTTTTCTAAATCCAGCTTGAACATCTGGAAGTTCTCAGTTTGCGTGCTATTGAAGCCTGGCTTGGAGAATTTTGAGCATTTCTTTGCTCATGTGTAAGATGAGTGCAATTGTGCATTAGTTTGAATATTCTTTAGCATTGCCATTCTTTGGGATTGGAACGAAAACTGACCTTTTTCAGTCCTGTGGCCACTGCTGAGTTTTCCAAATTTGCTGGCATACTGAGCACAACACATTAACATAATCATCTTTTAAGATTTGAAATATCTCAGCTTTAATTTCATCACCTCCACTAGCTTTGTTTGTAATGATGCTTCTTAAAGCCCATTTGCCTTCACACTCCAGGATGTCTGACTCCTGGAGGAGTGATCACACCATCAGGTTATCTGGGTCATTTTGGTCATTTTGTATAATTCTTCTCTGTATGCTCCTGCCTTCTCTTAATATCTTCTATTTCTGTTAAGTCCATACCATTTCTGTCCTTACCGTGCCCATCTTTGCATGAAATGTTCCCTTGGTATCTCTAACTTTCTTGACGTGATCTCTAGTCTTTCCCATTCTATTGTTTTCCTGTATTTCTTTGCATTGATAAAATATTGTTAGTTTATAATGTAAAAACTCTATTACAATAAATGTGCATATTGATGTGTAAATATATGTATACATATATTTATATACATATATAAATACTTTTTTTGTTGTTGTTTATTCACTAAGTCCTCTCTGATTCTTCTGCAACTCCATGGATTATGGCCCACTAGGCTCCTCTGTCCATGAAGTTTTCCAGGCAAGAATACTGGAGTGGATTGCCATTTCCTTCTCCAGGGGATTTTCCTGAACCAGGGATCAAACCCATGTTTCCTTCACTGCTCATTCTTTACTAATGAGCCACCAGGGAAGCCTCATATAAATATATAGTTATGTACAAATTACATGCATATAGCTCATTTATACATGAGAAAGAGAGGGAGAAAAAGAGAATTAGCTCTGACTGAGAAAGCAAAAATCTACTCTTACATTCATCAGGCTGAGATGATAGATGCAGATAAAGCCAGCTGCCCAGTTAAAAAGAAACAATATTTTTTTTTCCCAAGGTCCCTCTACAACTTTAAAATATCATAGGAATCCTTTCCTTGAGTGACTACTTTCTATTCACAGAAAACCTTTGTTCTCTGTCTCCAAAATGAAAGACTATCAGAAACTGTTGTTTGAAATTACATCAGTAAAAATGTATCATCCTTCTCTCACCTGAAGGATCTAAGTGGCTGTCACACAGAAGAGCAGCCTTGATTTTCCATCCAGACAGAGTGGAGTTTCTAAACGCACTTTTCCACATTTATCATAACTTTGTAGTTTTGAAAGAAACAAAATCCCAGGTTTCCTTTGTTGTCCAGAGTAGATATAACCTCTTTACATGCAACCTACTTTGACTTGAACTTGTCCAAACACTTGATTTGAATTTACCTAAACTCTATTCTTTGTCCTAATGTCACAATTATTCCAAATTTTTTTAGTTTTGGGTTAAATGTCCATGGGTGGCTTTTAAGTGTGCTTTCTCTTGTTGCTATGGGTCAATAAACCTAACTTTCTCAGTCTACAGTTTTGCTGCTGATTGTCTTAGTTGATTCTCCTAGAGATAGAGAGACGATAGATAGATAGATAGATAGATAGAGATATATTGTGACCTGAAACAAATAGACTGCCAAATATTTCTTCAGTAAAGATGAGTTTATTCAGGAATAGCAAAGAACTGCAATTCAAGGTTTGCACTATCATGAGTCATGTGCAAGTCCCCAAAGGACAAGAGAAAGAGAACACTTTTATAAAGAGCCAAAGTAATTGTAAGGGCTATAGTAAACAGAGTCCATGGTGTTTTATTGATTACCTTCTTGCTAGGAAAGAAGATAAAAGTATTTTCTCTCCTGTTGGGCTCTGCTATCATCACAGGGCACATTAGCTCCCCATTCTGGCCTGCCAATTCTACTTAACTGAAGTTTCTGCTAATTAATTATTTTACACCTTTCTATATGTTTTGATTAAGATCTTTCGCTAGACACATTGCTGATAAAGAGTCTGTTTTCTAGTCTCGGTAGATTTTGGTCCTTCAGCGTCAAAAAAGAACTTTCCTGGGTGTAAGGTCTCATTTTGGAGGGAAAGTATCAGATTAGAAACCTAATAAGGTCACATTTTTAAGACTCTACACATGGACATCACCAGATGGTCAACACCAAAATCAGATTGATTATATTCTTTGCAGCCAAAGATGGAGAAGCTCTATACAGTCAACAAAAACAAGACCAGGAGTTGACTGTGTCTCAGATCATGAACTCCTTATTGCCAAATTCAGACTTAAATTGAATAAAGTAGGGAAAATCACTAGACCATTTAGATATGACATAAATAAAATCCCCTATGATTATACAGGGAAGTGAGAAATAGATTTAAGGGACTAGATCTGATAGATAGAGTGCCTGATTAACTATGGATGGAGGTTCATGACATTGTAGAGGAGACAGGGATTAAGACCATCCCCATGGCAAAGAAATGCAAAAAAAGCAAAATGGCTGTCTGAGGAGGCCTTATAAACAGCTGTGAACAGAAGAGAAGTGAAAAGCAAAGGAGAAAAGGAAAGATATAAGCCTCTGCATGCCGAGTTCCAAAGAATAGCAAGAAGAGATAAGAGAGCCTTCCTCAGTGATCAATGCAAAGAAATAGAGGAGAACAACAGAATGGGAAAGATTAGAGATCTCTTCAAGAAAATCAAAGATACCAAGGGAACATTTCATGTGAAGATGGGCTCGATAAAGGACAGAAATGGTATGGACCTAGCAGAAGCAGAAGATATTAAGAAGAGGTGGCAAGAATACACAGAAGAACTATACAAAAAATATCTTCACAACCAAGATAATCATGATGGTGTGATGACTCACCTAGAGCCAGACATCCTGGAATGTGAAATCAAGTGGGCCTTAGAAAGAAGGCTGACTGTGCAGCCACAGTCAGCTCCTGGTCTTGTTTTTGTTGACTATATAGAGCTTCTCCATCTTTGGCTGCAAAGAACATAATGAGTCTGATTTCGGTATTGACCATCTGGTGATATCCATGTGTAGAGTCCTCTCTTGTGTTGGAAGAGGGTTTTTGCTATGACCAGTGCATTTTCTTGGCAAAACTCTATTAGTCTTTGCCCTGCTTCATTCCATATTCCAAGGCCAAATTTGCCTGTTACTCTGTTTGGCGACAAACTTCTAACAGGCCTGGTCTGGATATTTTGGGAAAGCTGACTAATGGATGGCATCTGATTTAATTCTGAAATATCTTTACTCTCAGATTTTATCAAGTGATGTGCAAGTCCAATGAATGGTTTGCACTTCCTTTAGATGTATCATGTCAATCCAAGAGTCTCTTTCTTGGAGTTTGGTGGTACAAAGACTAGTAAGGAATACTTGCAGGAGCCTTTCCAGTGAGGTTGAAGAGAATTCTTTCGGAGGTACTTTTCCAACAGAAAAAATCTCCAGGTTGTAAAGTATGATTCTTAAGGTCTTCATCTTCTGAGTTTACACTGTGAAAAGACTTCCCTACCAAAACATGATTATTTTTAATAGGGGCAATTAAGCCTTTGCAAAATTGGAGTTCCTATCCTTTTATCAGTTGCGTGTCAGAAGAAGCAGTACCTCAGGCCTCTTGTAACTATCTTAAAGTGTGAGTTTGTAAGTGCCAAAATAAGTGGAGCTGAGATTGAGCAGGATCAACAACAATACTTTTGGTCAAGTTTTTACAAGGGCCTCTATAAATTTTGCCAACTGAATCCTAAAAATGTCATTAATGCATTTGACTAAACCAGAGGATTGAGGCTAGTAAGCATTGTCCATCCAGCGTGAAAGCATACAGACCATGACTGAAATATATTTATATTTATAAGGCAAAGAAAGTTGACTGAAATTCACTTGCCAGACCTCTAATAGTCAACCGGCAGTTTAAAATGTCCAGGAGCAGGGCAAATAGACTCTCTGGGTTGTTTCAGACAAATGGGAAAAGTGAGATAGCCACTTTTTCAGCCTTATTATTGTTTGCTCACTGATATTAATTCATGCCTGCTATCATTTTGTCAGTAAACCAGTGATCTAATGGTTGGGGTCATAATGGTGGGGAATGGAAATCTTAGAATTTCCAGTAAAACTATTGTTATCTGGTCCAAGCCAGAATTTTCTCTTTTTATCAAATCAACAATTTGTGAATTTCCAATTTTGCTTTTCCTTTTCTTTGGTAAATGGTTAGACTTCTCTAACCAATTTTTCTAAAATATCATTTGGGGAAATATCCCTTTGTACTGTAACAGATGTCTGGTTGTTGTTGGTCCCTTTAAAGACAGAATTCCTTGTAGAAATATCAGCAAAATTATTTCTTTTAGCTTACAGAAAGTCAACTTTCCAGTGCTCCAGAATCAATAATAGCCAAATCTACTGATAAATTCACTGAATGAGATGATTCTGGAACATGGGGCTCGTTTTAATTTTATTTCTTCTGGAAGTATGAAAGCCTATGTTACTTCCACAATAATCCAAAATCATGAATGATTCTGAAAGTATATCTACTATCAGCATAAATCTTGCAGTTTTGTTCTTGCTAAAGTACAAACCTGTGTAAGAGTGTATAATTCAACTTGTTGGGCTAAAGTAGTAATAGGAAAAGATGCTGATTCCACAACATCAAAGGGAGTTGTAATAGCAAACTCAGGACACTATTTCCATTTTCTCCTTTTAAATAAAACCATCAGTGAACCATGAGAAGGCAACATCACCCAATGGTATTTCCTGTACATTATTATAAGGATTCAGAAGGTGATTCATCAGTATTAAGCAATTATGAGGGATTTTGTTAGTCACAGAGGGAAGAAGAGTAGCTGGGTCAAGAGTATGACAATGTAAAAGAGTTCTGCGAGGTCCAGTTAACAAAAGGACTCCATAGTAGGTGAGTTGGCTGACTGAGAAATGCTGAGTGTGAAGTGAATTCAGGGAGCTGTCTACTGCATGAAGTACAAAAATAGTTAAATGGGATTCCATAATAATTTCCCCAGTGGTTTCAATCAAAATGGCAGTGTCTATAATGGCTCTTAGGCAAGGTGAGTATACCCATACCACAAAGCCCCACTGCTAGCTATAAGACACTGCTGCTACTCTGCTGCTAAGCTGCTTCAGTCGTGTCCGACTCTGTGCGACCCCATTGACAGAAGCCCACCAGGGTTCCCATCCCTGGGATTCTCCAAGCAAGAACACTGGAGTGGGTTGCCATTTTCTTCTCCAATGCATGAAAGTGAAAAGTGAAAGGGAAATTGTTCAGTCATTTCCGACTCTTAGTGACGCCATGGACTGCAGCCTACCAGGCTCTTCCATCCATGGGATTTTCCAGGCAAGGGTACTGGAGTGGGATGCCATCGCCTTCTCCAATAAGACACTATGGATTAATATTAGTCCTCATGTTTTGGGGGTGAATTTCACAAGGGCATTTCTTTTCTTTTTGTATACAAAAAGAATAAAGGAATCTAATAATTGGGATTTCCAAGGGCAAGAGAGGGGGCATTAAACTCTCCTTTAATGCCTTGAAGCCTATGCCATTTGGTTCTTCCCATAAAATTTGAACAAGGTTGTTATTGTTGAGAGAAAAGCATATAGAGTTTTGATAATAGAGAAATCTGGAATCAAATTTAGGCAATAACCAAATGGCTTGAGACAGGCAAGGGTACTGGAGTGGGATGCCATCGCCTTCTCCAATAAGACACTATGGATTAATATTAGTCCTCATGTTTTGGGGGTGAATTTCACAAGGGCATTTCTTTTCTTTTTGTATACAAAAAGAATAAAGGAATCTAATAATTGGGATTTCCAAGGGCAAGAGAGGGGGCATTAAACTCTCCTTTAATGCCTTGAAGCCTATGCCATTTGGTTCTTCCCATAAAATTTGAACAAGGTTGTTATTGTTGAGAGAAAAGCATATAGAGTTTTGATAATAGAGAAATCTGGAATCAAATTTAGGCAATAACCAAATGGCTTGAGAAAAACCTGACAACTGGCACTTAGGTTTAATTTTGGGAAAACTAGGACACTAGAATATCTATCTGGATCTATGTGTAGCCCTTGTTCTGCTGTCAGATGCCCTAATAATCAAACCTAGATTTGAGAAAATTGCAACTTTTCTTTGGTGACCTTAGGTCCTTATAAGGATAAAACTTTAGTAAGTGGATGCTGCCTTCTTGGGATTAGACTTGAGAAGGAAAGCAAAGAAGCAAATCATCCACATATTCCTATAAAATGGAACTTTTAATCATCCAGGTTAGTGTGTGAGATTTGTGAGAAATAACAAGGGCTCTTAGTATAACCCAGAGGTATTACTATTAAGCTGTTTTTTTTTTTTTTTTTCTTCTCAGGTGATGGCATAAAGCTATTGGCTAGCTTCATCAACCAGAACACTAGAGAATGCACTGCATAAATCAATTACAGTGAAGAGTTTACTTCCAGTTGGAATAGATGTTAGTAAGGTATGAAAGTTAGAAACAACGGATTGAGAAAGGATTAGAAAGTTGTTTATTGCTCAGAAGTCCCAGACAACTTCCACCCTCAGCCCTTCGTTTTTCTCACCAGTAATGTGGGAGTGCTTCAGGGGCTAATGCAAAGGAAATGAGGCCTTCCTTGAGCCTTGTAATCTTCTATTACAGTCTTGAAAGGATTATTTATAGGGTATTGATTAATTCTGGGAAGAAGTTTTGAGGTCTCCATTTGAAATTTGATAGAAGAGGTTCTATGAATTTTGCCAATATCAGTTGGAGATTTTGTCCATAAGGAAAGTGGCTACTGATTCAATAGGGATAAACGATCAGTGTTTCAGAGAAAAAAGAAAGTTTAGCAAGAAAATTAGCATGGGGGATTTGTGAGAATATAGAAGAGGCACAGCCAGCATAGAAAAAGGAGGAAGATGATGCCAGAGGTAGTATCTGAAACAAACATGCCAAGGAAGAAGAGCCTGAGGCTTTGGAATACATTGTATCTTTCTTTAATCATTTCTTGGGCTCAGTTAATATTAAAATCTTACTTTGCAGAGAGGCAATTATAGACTCCTTATATCATTGGGAAGCCTCAAAATGCCTATCAAAATAAGTGTTCCACTCAATTCTGGAAATGTCTGAGCCACTGTAGTTCAATTTGGTTTTAAGGAAATTTGGTTCGGGGATTTCAAAAGTTCTCCATAATGGCCTTTAGTCAGTTTTGGTCTATTTAGTTATGTGCATGACTTTTAAAGATAAAGTTCCCAAAGTCCTTGTATGGAGGTCACCCTCAAAATACTTAGATAACTGGGATCCCATTTCTAAGAGTTTTTTAATTTTTTTTTCTCCAGAGTAAAGAACATTTTTTTCAAATAGCTTGAACAGTATACAACACAAATGACTGTATTTAGACAGCTTGTAAGCCAACCCCAGCCAATTCAAAGGAAACAGCTTTGTTCCAGAGAAGCCAAGCCAAATAATCTTTTAACCAGTTTCCAGAGAACAGTCCTTCCAAAGGAATAGACTGAAGGCTAAAAAACTGGCACCATTTCAGAGAAGTGACCCAGCCCTGTTCCCAAAAGAATAGGTTAAAGGTTCACTAGATAGTCTGATCTCAAAATCAGACAGAGAAGCCATACCAGTACTTGTATACAGAAAAGAATTTAACCTGAAAAAAAAAGAAAAAAAGAAAAAAGACTTTAAATAGATTCAGAACAAACCTAAAGAGCTTCTAATGCAAAGAGGGTATGAGACTGGATCAGAAGAAAGGTGGATTTTCAAACTCCATGATTGATGAGCAAAGCAGTAAGCAACAATGGTTCAACTGTGGGTCCTGCACTCATTTGCTTATGAGCCAAAGGCAACCCACTCCAGTGTTCTTGCCTGAAAAATCTCAGGAATAGGGGAGCCTGGTGGGCTTCTGTCTATGGGGTCGCACAGAGTCGGACACGACTGAAGCGACTTAGCAGTAGCAGCAGTAGCTTAGAGCTGTAGGGAGTTATCTCTGTACTCTGTATGGGCCACCAAAATGCTGACCTGAAGCAAATGGACTACCAGATATCTCTCTAGCACAGATGAGTTTATTCAGAATCCACAGAGAATTGCAGTTCAGAGACTGCAACCATGGTAAGCCAAGTGCAGTCCCCTTATGCAAAATAAAAAGAATGCCTTTATACGAATGAAAAGGAAGTTGGCAAGGACATAATAAGTAAAGAACTGTGCCTTTCCATTGACAGTCCTTGCCAGGAAAGAAGAGGGTCTTTCCTCTTTCCTCTTCCTATTATCTATTAGGAAGATAGATATTATCATTATCATGCTATATTATCACAAGGCATGAGCTCTTCACATCTGATCTCAACTCTATTTAAATGAGATTTCTATTTATTAATTGTTCTTATATTACATAGATACTTAGATAGACAATATTCCATTTACTAACCAGATATAGACACTTTACTCAATAGTTCAGTAAATTGAGTCAGAAAAGTAGAAACAAAGATTATATCATAGCAGAGAGGATTCCTCAATATAAAAATTGGACAATGTAGCCCACCAGATTAACAAATCTAAAAGAAAAGATTATCACAATAGATGCAGAAAGCTCTTACTATAATTTAGTACTCATTTGCAATATTAAAAAACCAGATTATTAGTGATCTGTGAATGGAAAATATCTATCCTATTAACATAATTAAGGCCTTTCCACTTATTTATTTACCAAATATAATTAGTAATAAGTATACTATAGAATAATTACCCTTAGTTAGGAGTAGGAAGTTCCCTGGGGAATTACCTGGTGGTCCAGTGGTTAAGGTTCTGCCTCACACTTCCACTGCTGGAGCCATGAGTTTAATCCCTGGTCCAGAAGCTAAGATCTCACATGCTACACAACGCAACCAAAAAAAAAAAAAAACCAACTGATATTTATTTCAGAAATGGATACCCTATTTCACTGTTTCTATTATATATTGTACTGAGTGGAGAAATAAAACAATCAAAAAATAAAAGCTAAAGGCCTATAGATTGAAAAGGAGAAAAATTCCAATGGTTATATAACATGAATGTTTACTTGTAAGACTGCATATAAAATACAGCAAAATATTTAAAATAAGTTAGCATGAGTAAGGGAACTAGACAAAAGAACAACACAAAAACATTGATAATGTCTTTATGTGTGAGAAGATGAAAGGATATTATTAGAATAGAATTTAAAATATAAGTTCTAAGAAATCTAATATGTTTAGGATTTATAAAGAAAATATATAAATCATTTTTAAAAGCATATACTGGATGAAAAAATAAAGATGTTGATTTTCTTGCAAGATCTATAAAAATTTGAGGCAATGCTTATAAAAATCAGGGCTTCTCAGGTGACTCAGTGATAAAGAATCTGCTTTGCCACTTCAGGAGATGCAAGAGACTCATGTTCAATCCCTGGATCAGGAAGATTCCCTGGAAGAAGAAATGGCAACCCACTCCAATATTCTTGCCTGGAGAATTCCATGGACAGAGGAACCTGGTGGGCTGCAGTCCATGGAGTTACAAAAAGTCAGACACAACTAAGGGGCTGAGCTAATACACACACACACACACACACACACACACACACACACACATTCTTACAAAAATCACAAATGTATTTCCTTTTAATGGAATTTAAGAAACCCATTCTAAATTTCACATAAAAATAAATGGCCAAGACAGGCAAATAATTCTGAAAATAAAATATGAAACTTTCCCTGTTAATTTCAAGACATACTATGCATGCATGCTCATAGTATGTCTTGAACTATAAAATTAAGCAATTAAAACAATGCCATTGTAGAATCAGCATAGAGAATTAAACCAATGGTTCAGAATAGGAAACAGAGAAAGGGACACCCACAAGTATAGAAACTTGATAACATGACAAAGGTGATTTTAAAATCAGTAGGAAGAGGATGGTCAACCCAATAAACAGTGCTGAACCAATGGACTGCTGGGATTTTTTAAAGATGATGTACTTACTGCTGGACTCCCTTTAATTTTTATCTGGTGTCATTTAGTAATAAAATCATTTCACTTTGTCCTCCTTTATGAACAACTTTCTAACTCTGCTGATATTGCAGGGTGAAAGTAAAACACATGTGAATTCTATATTTACTCCTGAGAACCTTCATGATCTGCTACTGAGTTTGGAGCTGTGCCTGTGCTTCAGGTTTTGCCAGAGTCTGATCTCCAGATGGGGAGATGGTGGGACATTATTATATTTTGGATTAGGATTTTAAAGCCTTTTACAATAGTCGTTTATACAATCAAAGCACCATAACTCTGGCTCTCACAGAACATAACAGACAATGAATTTTTCATAAGAAATGTCCTGAAGCCCAGGTAGGTATAATTATTTGCACTATTTGGCACAAGTGTGGGTGAGAGAATAAATTATTTTATGTCTTCTGAGTCTATTTCTTTATTTTCCAAACTAAACTACATACACTATTTTAAAATCACTTGTAGTCTGTACCTATAATTTGAGCAGAAAAATTAAGAATGTGCTACATATGTTGGAGGGGGAAGAAGAAAGGGTGGGAGAGAGAAGGTTGCCTAGAATTTGAGTTTAAGCCTAGAATTGCTAAGAATGGGACTGTGTCTCAGAGAATTGCAGGGTGGGTGTCTGGCTGCAGATCAGAGCAATTCTGCCATCTGGAAGCTTTAATTCCCCTACAGCTAGACACTTTTAAAAACTGCTCATCTCTTACGGTAAACTTAGCTTTTCTGCTGTTCTGGCAACTATGCACTTGGTGTGCAGCCTGCCTCTGGCTATTAAGTTATTCTTGTCAGATAACCTCCTCTCCCAGACAGGCTGGAGCCTGCGGAGTGAGGTTTAGGCTGGGTTCATCACGCAGAGAACCTGCGCCAAGGTCAGGCAGAGCTGGGTTCTACTCACAGGTTGCTTTTCCTGTAGATGTGAAGAGCAGGGAGAGGCAGCATCCTGGGGAGAAACCACAGTTTTGCACAGGTAGATTTTCCCTTCAGCCTTCTATGAAGAAGGAACAAGAGAGACAGAGAGATGAAACCAGGGGCAAAGATTGAAAAATCTAATTGTTGAGCACAGGAATTAAGACTGGAGACAAATGAAAAAAAAGTATTTGGCGTTTCAACTCAAATTGTGGGGCAAAACCTTCGCACTAAGAGTAGGGGCTCCCAGATATCTCAGCAGATAAAGAATCTGTCCATGCATGTAGGAGACTAAAGAGATGAGGATTCAATCCTTGGGTCGAGAAGATCTCCTGGAGAAGGAAATGGCAACCTACTACAGTATTCTTGGCTGGAAAATTCCATGGACAGAGGAGCCTGGTGGGCTATAGTCCATAGGCTTGCAAAGAGTTGGACATGACTTAGCACACACATAAAATAAGGCACCCATGATCTCAGGGATAGAAAGAAAGGGAACTGTGTAAGAGCAGAACTTTACCTGGATGATTTGTCCTTCAAAATACTTCACTGAAAAATATCTAAATGTCTCATCTTTATTATGCTTATGAAAACTCGATATACACATCTGTGACATATACATATATGTGTGGTAATGACAAACCCATATATGGTGATTATGAAACAAACAGATATGGGAAGACTTTTACATATTTATGTATTTACATATTTACTGATTACAAATTTGTTCTCATAAAAAATCTGACTCGAAAAAATTCTGTTCATTAAGGGAGTCACATGAGTGACACTTTATGAGTTTGAATAATCCACTGAATATAATTAAAAGCAACAGCAACAAAATAATTACAGTGAGCAGGAGACTCAAGATGCTCCAAAAATTTCAAGCTCTAATGTAGAGAATCATGTATAATAACACTTTTACTTATCTATTAATAATTAAGGATAAAAAAGTACTTTGAGGGATAGAGAAATTTTTATCTCTAGAACACATAATATTTTAAGCATTTTAATTGATTTGTTTCCTATACCAGTCAGGATTCTTAACTGCAAGCAACAGATATCTGCTTTGGCTATTTTAAACAGAATGGGAATTTAATAAAAGTAATTCAGTAGCTTTCAGAAACTTCCGTACATGTCTAGATCAAGTTTGAAGACTACACAGCCAGGAATAACATCACAAATGTTATCACCTAATAATTGCATGAACGGTTGAGAAAAGACACTGCAAAGTGTACCATTCAGTTCAGTTCAGTCGCTCAGTCGTGTCCGACTCTTTGCGACCCCATGAATCACAGCACACTAGGCCTCCCTGTCCATCACCAGCTCCTGGAGTTCACCCAGATCCACGCCCATCGAGTCCGTGATGCCATCCAGCCATCTCATCCTCTGTTGTCTCCTTCTCCTCCTGCCCCCAATCCCTCCCAGCATCAGAGTCTTTCCAATGAGTCAACTCTTCGCATGAGGTGGCCAAAGTACTGGAGCTTCAGCTTTAGCATCATTCCTTCCAAATAAATCCCAGGGCCGATCTCCTTCAGAATGGACTGGTTGGATCTCCTTTCAGTCCAAGGGACTCTCAAGAGTCTTCTCCAACACCACAGTTCAAAAGCATCAATTCTTCGGTATGGACATCACCAATTTGGCATGCTGGGGATGCTGAAATCACTGCCAGCACTGCCTCTTTGATGTGGATAAGGCTCCTCTCCCTGTCACAATGCTCACAAGGACAGCTTCCTCATATTCACTGCTTTTTGTATGTCCAGCTGCAATCATGCAATAATTGAAGGGGCCCAGGTCACAGCCAGCATCCTGACTGCAGATGAGCATAACAGAGCAGTAACCAGCAGTTTAATCTATAGCAGGGGAGATGTTTGCATCTTATTACTTTTGGTGGTAAGTCACAGTCAGTGGTTCTAGAGTCTCTTAATCACATCCACAGATATGATTTTGCTATTTCAGTATGATGGAGCTAAACACATAATAAATAGATTTTGTTATGAATTAAAAAATAAGAGAATAACTCTGTCTGAGGACAAATGTTTTGAGTAGGAATGGTGACATTCAGAGACTGAAATCCAAATAATTCACTTCAGATACAATCTTAGAAGAATATTATGGTCCTCTAAATGTGTATATAGCAATTCATCTTTAAACTTCATTTCTTCTTCTGAATGCATATAATTCTTCAATTCCTCTAGCCTCTTCCTTGTAACTACTCAGATTCCATGCCTAAAGCTTAAGTGTCTGAGAGTCACCGAAGGACCCCTAAAATGAAAAGACCCAGAGAGACAAAGAAATCCTTTCTCTCAAAAAGAAAGTTAAAAGTTCTGGTATTCCCTTTATATTCTTTTTTATATGCAAGAATCTACAATGTGGTATAATATAATAACATTCTAATGATTGCATTCTATGTATAATAAATCAACATAAATAAGATATAATTCAATGTATATATTTATATATCATGGCCATATAATAAATTTTAACATAGTAGTAATAGATATTCAAAAAAATAAATAAAATATCACAATTCACTGTAGTCAACCAAAGAAAATCTTCTTTATTCTTATCTCAGACTGTCAGCACTTAACTTTTCTGACTCATCTAATGTACACATCCAATTTTAATATTACAAATTTTGGGATATTTCATGATTTTATTAATTCAGAGCAAAATAAATGGTAGATCTCATGTGCTCTATAAAATGAGTGCTTTCTTCCTGAATCTATGCACTCTTTTAGAGCAGGAAGACATATTACTCATGTTGACAACTCAAGGTGTTGAGCTTCACAAAGTAGCCACCTAATTAATTCTTGCTTGAAAGGTAAACCTTAAAATTATACTTAATTTAGGAACTGTGATAAAGTTTGAAAAGGAAATACTAACTAAAACAAAATTTAATATATGATATTGTATTATATTAATCATAGCACTTACATTTTTAATCAAAGATAAATTATATCTTTTAGACATATCAATCTCAACAACTAAAAAGTGGAAAAAAAAAACAGAACAACAAAAAAATGGAAAACACTGATAACTGTCATGAAATTAAGACAATCCTAGGATTGAAACTGTAGTAACAATTACAGTTACTTAGATTCAAACCATAATCATTGTTGCCTAAAAATACAGCCCAGAAACAATGGACCATGTCAATCCTGAGAATTGTCCTACTCAGCTTGCCTCAGGGCCTCCCACTGTACTCCCATTTTATTGAACTATATCTAAAGTTAGTGTAAGTGTAAAGGGAAAAAAAGCATTTTAAAAGTCTTTAACAGAAAGCAATACAAACACACTTTATAACTGATTTATGCTTCTGGTAACCAAAGTACCATATTCTTGCAGTGTCACTAAACCTTATTCAGCTTGGCAGATCTTTCAGCTCACCCAATAAAGTAAACTGCTGCTGCTGCTGCTGCTGCTAAGTCACTTCAGTCGTGTCTGACTCTGTGCGACCCCATAGACGGCAGCCCACCAGGCTCCCCCATCACTGGGATTCTCCAGGTAAGAGTACTGGAGTGGGTTGCCATTTCCTTCTCCAATGCATGAAAGTGAAAAGTGAAAGTGAAGTTGCTCAGTAGTGGCTGACTCTTCATGACCCCATGGACTGTAGCCTACCAGGCTCCTCCGTCCATGGGATTTTCCAGGCAAGGGTTCTGGAGTGGGCTGCCATTGCCTTGTCCATAAAGTAAACTAGAAAAGTTGAATTCAGTTCAGATTAGTAGATAAAGATTTTTCCGACCTTTTGCAAACCCATGACCTTTTGCAACCCCATGGAGTGCAGCACGTAAGGCCTCCCTCTCCATCACCAAAATCAGTTTACTCAAACTCATGTCCATTGAGTTGTTGATGCCATTCAACCATCTCATGATTTATCTCCCCTTCTCCTTCTGCCTTCAATCTTTCCCAGCATCAAGGTCTTTTCCAGTGAGTCAATTCTTGGCATCAGGTGGCCAAATTATTGGAGTTTCAGCTTCAGTATCAGTCCTTCCAATGAATATTTAGGACTAATCTCCTTTAGGATTGACTGGTTGGATCTCCTTGCAGTCCAAGGGAATCTCAGGAGTCTTCTCCAACACCACAGTTCAAAAGCATCAATTCTTTGGCACTCAGCTTTCTTTATAGTCCAACTCTCACATCCATACATGACTACTGGAAAAACCATAGCCTTGACTAGACAGACCTTTGTTGGCAAGGTAATGTCTCTGCTTTTTAATATGCTGTCTAGGTTGGTCATAAATTTCCTGCCAAGGAGTATGTGTCTGTTAATTTCATGACTGCAGTCATCATCTGTAGTGATTTTGGAGCCCCTCAAAATAAAGTCAGCCACTGTTTCCCCAAATATTTTTCATGCAGTGATGGGACAAGATACCATGATCTTAGTTTTCTGAATGTTGAGCTTTAAACCAACTTTTTCACTCTCCACTTTCACTTTCATCAAGAGGCTTTATAGTTCTTCTTCGCTTTCTGTCACAAGGGTGGTGTCACCTGCATACTGAGGTTTTGATATTTCTTCTGGCAACAATGATTCCAGTGTGTGCTTCATTCAGTCCAGCATTTCTCATGATGTATTCTGTATTTAAGTTAAATAAGCAGGGTGACAATATACAGCCTTGATGTACTCCTTTTCCTATTTGGAACCAGTCTGCTGTTCCATGTCCAATTCTAACTGTTTCTTCCTGACCTGCATACAGATTTCCCAAGAGGCAAGTCAGGTGGTCTGGTATGCCCATCTCTCAGAATTTTCCAGAGTTTGTTGTGGTCCACAAGTCAAAGATTTTGGCATATTCAATAAAGCAGAAGTAGATGTTTTTCTGGAACTCTCTTGATTTTTTTAGTGATACGATGGTATTGGCAATTTGATCTCTGGTTCTTCTGTCTTTTTTAAATCCAACTTGACACCTGGAAGTTCACAGCTCACATACTGTTGAAGCCTGGCTCAGAGAATTTTGAGCATTACTTTGCTAGCGTGTGAGATGAGTGCAATTGTGCAGCAATCTGAATATTCTTTGGCATTGCCTTTCTTTGGGATTGGAATGCAAACTGACCTTTTCCAGTCCTGTGGCCACTGCTGAGTTTTCCAAATTTGCAGGCATATTGAATGCAGTCCTTTCACAGCATCATCTTTTAGGATTTGAAATAGCTCAACTGGAATTCCATCACTTCTCTTAGCTTTGTTTGTAGTGATGCTTCCTAACGTCCACTTTACTTCTCATTCCAGGATGTCTAGCTCTAGATTGGTGATCATGCCATCATGATTATCTGAGTCGTGAAGATCTTTTTTTTTGTATAGATTTTCTGTGTATTCTTGCCACCTCTTCTTAATATATTCTGCTTCTGTTATGTCCATACCACTTCTGTCCTTTATTGTGTCCATCTTTGCATGAAATGTTCCCTAGTTATCTCTAATTTTCTTGAAGAGATCTCTAGATTTTTCATTCTATTCTTTTCCTCTATTTCTTTGCATTGATCACTGAGGAAGGCTTTCTTACATCTCCTTGCTATTTTTGGAACTCTGCATTCAAACAGGTATATCTTCCTTTTTCTCCTTTGTCTTTCACTTCTCTTCTATTCACAGCTATTTGTAAGGCCTCATCATAGAACTATTTTGCCTTTTTACTTTTCTTTTCCTTGAGGATGGTCTTGATCCCTGCCTCCTATACAATGTCACGAACCTTTGTCCACAGTTCTTCACGCACTCCATCAGATCTAATCCCTTGAATCTATTTCTCACTTCCACTGTATAATCATAAGGAGTTTGATTTAGGTCATACCTAAATGGTCTAGTGCTTTTTCCTCCTTTCTTCAATTTAAGTCTGAATTTTACAATAAGGGGTTCATGATCTGTGCCACAGTCAGCTCCCGGTCGTGTTTTTGCTGATTGTATAGAACTCTCCATCTTTGGCTGCAAAGAATATAATAGTCTGATTTCAGTGTTGGCCATCTGGTGATGTACTCATGTAGAATCTTCTCTTGTGTTGATGGAAGAGGGTATTTGCTATGACCAGTGCATTCTCTTGGCAAAACTCTATTAGCCTTTGCCCTGCTTCATTCTGTACTCCAAGGTCAAATTTGCCTGTTACTCCAGGTATTTCCTGACTTCCTACTTTTGCATTCCAGCCCCCTGTAATGAAAAGGGCATCTTTTTTGTATGTTAATTCTAGAAGGTATTGTAGGTCTTCATAGAACTGTTCTACTTCAGCTTCTTTAGCATTATTGGATACTAGAAAGGTTAGATAGTCAATAAATAAACCTCTAGCGATAAAAAATATAAACATGCAATGATGAAATATATAAATAATGTTTAGTTTTTAACTTTCACTTAAAGTTTTTAAACCAAATCATATTCTGTATAATCACTGCAATCGTAATTGCAACAATTGCCACTAAGTACCTCTTTTGAGCTTCAAAGTATATTTTTGTTTGTAAGATGATATCATATTTACTCAATAACTGTCTCACCTTCTTATAAAATTTGAATGTTCTCAAATTAGCTGCAATCTTCTCAGATGATTCTTATCAGGTTAGTTAACCCCTACTTCCATCTTCTTGAATGTCCTTTTAGAAATTGAATGCTTAGAATAATCAAATGCCAAACTCAGATTCACTATTAATTTATACCATGCTGCTGCTGCTGCTGCTAAGTCGCTTCAGTCGTGACCGACTCTGTGCGACCCCATAGACGGCAGCCCACCAGGCTCTGCCGTCCCTGGGATTCTCCAGGCAAGAAATTTATACCATACATTTTAAAATTAAAATTATTGTTTTCTATTCAAGCCAAACACCTCACTTTAGTTTGATAGGAGATATTTACACCATTTATTAAAGTTATTCTATTAAAATATTCTATACATAGTAAGTATGTGTTTCATGGTGATATAAATGTTACTTTTTAAATTACAACAAAAAAATTGAGTTTTTCTCTCTGGGATGTATCACTTCTTTATGTGAGCCCATCACTAGTATTTTTAGTGAGTGACAAATGACAACATTGTTTTAAGAACTATTAGTATTCTGATTAAAGACAAAACTTACAAAGTCATAGTTGACTGATGGATGTGAATTATTAAAATGGATTTGTCATCAAAACATGAAATTTGTTTTAATTGTATAGTTCAAAAAGTGCTGTATTTCTCCAGATAAGGTATAAGCCAAATATAAATGGGTTGATACTTTTAATTAGCAACATTCAGTTAGTTGAAGATACTATCCCAACCATCGTACATATTTCAAAGGGACAAAAACAGGTGTTAAATATATTTCTATTATTAAAATGAGATAAGCAATTGAACAAGGTTCAGGTAAATGGCTTAAAATCCTAATGAAAAGTTTAGATATGCTGTAATTATGATACTGTACCCGAAAGGTTTTCATCTTGGATCTCTACATAGAGTCTGGTAAGAGGGACCCCTGTCTCGGACCTCATGCCTGAGAGACATCAGTATGTTATACACACATGGATGATACCTAAATTCAGTGCTCAGTCCAGGACATCATATACTAAAATCGTTAGATCTCCTCTGTTTACACCATCACTCCACCCCAGAGAAATGAAGATCTATATCCTCAAAGTGAAAGACTATGGTCCTAATGCTGGAAAATTTGTGGGCTGGCTGCTACTAGGCCAAAGTGGACACTGTTTGTGAGTGTGATGGGTTTAAAAAACAGAAGCATTTAGGTAAGAAAAAAGATGAATCTACTATAATTTTTTTTTTCAGCAGGAATGAAATAGATTCTTCCAAAACAAGACAAAACAAAAAATGTGTCACTTCTCAGTTGAGTTTAACGTGCATTTTCCTGCTTCTTTTTGTGTTCCAGGTTACTGGTCTGCAGGAACTCAGTATCATTCATGTAGGTGGCTGAGAAGCATTTTATCATATTTTAAAATTTGTGCCATCCTGAAAACTGGATCATTGATCAATCGTCATTTAGTGGACATTAAACATTACCATTGTAAATAGTTTTTTTCTAATAAAATATTTAATAAGATTTATAAATACACTTTTAAAAATTCAATTTTAATTATTTTGATTTTAAAATATATGCTTAATTATAGATTCTGTTTTGCCTTTTCATGTATCATTTCAGAAAAAAACCTGAGAACATTTTTAAAAGCTTAAGAACATTCTATTTTTATCTTAGTGATTATTATTGATTGTGGTTTAGGCAGCTTTCTTCCTAACTCCCCTCTCATCATAGGGACTACAGAATCCAAATGGCCTAATCACAGAGATGTCTCCACCTCCCTTTGGAAAACATGTAACTGTGAATTCTGTCTCTGTTCTTTTGAGAGATAAATCTCTTTAAAAAACCTCTTGCCAATATTACAACCCAGGCTGTCTTCCTCAAAGACCTGCTAGCCATCTCTTTAAAATGTAATCATCAGGGAAGATGGAGTCTTTATCTTCCAGTCTCATTGGGAAGATAGGAGCTCAGCTTCTTTTGGAATCAAATTAGAAATCTATCTCCTGTCATAAAGTATGTGCAAGTTTACTTTTCCTTTGGGTAAGGATAATTAACAGACATAGATGGCCTATGATCACCATCCTACCATCACCACTACAACACACACACACACACACACACACACACACACACACAGCAGCTCTTTAATACCCTTCACTTTTTGTTCTACTGGAGTTGAGTACAGTCTCTGATCTGTTCTCTCTCCCTCATTACAATAGCTTTGAATGAACTTTTCCTTGTCTGTTTCACTTTTTCCAGTGCAAGATTTGCTTTGACACAGTTATCACCAGCCCATATATGCATCACAATAATTAAATATAGTCACCTTTAATAAATTGGATGTTTGTTATTTTATCATTGTATTTTAAATTTTGTCATAATGAGGTTATATTTGTTGAGGTATAAGACATGTTTTATTTATTAATTTTCTAGTATAATTTTTTTTCAGTATTGACATACTATATAAAGTCCTCATAGGCCCTGCAAATATTAGATGTGAGTCCATCATAAATGACCTATGATTTTCATGTTAATCTATGAGTTTCTCAATATCAATGACATTAGAAAAGCTTATCTTGAAGAATAATTTAAGAGATATCTGAAAAATTTATGCTAGGAAATAAGTTTTGTTTGAAGAGAATATGAGGAATGTGCTTACTAATCCTGATTTATCCAGGGGCTACAAAGAGTTGTGTGTATTCATTGCTGATGAAGATACCTGCAATAGACGGCTTGCCTTATTTTCACAAAAGTAGCATGTTAAAAAGCTTTTGTTTTAATCCAGAAAAGCTGGTTCTAATGCAAAAGACATTCCCTAAAGTATATTATTGAATTTGAGTAACTTGAACATTAAGATTTGTTCTAATATGATTTTATTCTTATCAAAATTGAATTGTTCTGTGTTGAAGTCCACTTTTCTCATCTATTGATATTACCTATATTTGCTCATAGAATAACACTGATATTCTCCCAAAGCTATACCCTACAGATTTCTTTAGAAAGAAGGGGAATAAAGAGAAGCAAATTTCAAAGGTTTTCAAACAATTCAAAAAAATAGGATCTATTGTATAATGAAGAGACTTACTAAATAATTTTATAAAAAGTTTACCTTTGTAAATTACTCATAATAATCACTGCTCATGGGTGCATGTTATTTTGTTAAAACTGAAGTATATTCATGTGGTTCATAAATGTTAAGATATTAAGTTTTGCCCCAATAACAAGCATACACTATCTGATGTGTATAAAATATTAAAACAGACACATGGAAAACCAGGATAATTATTGTCTGCTATTTAACAGGAAGGATTCTTTTTAAACAGATATGTACTTTCATAACAGTAAGTTAAAACATAATTGAATATTGAAATATTATTTAAATATAATCACTGGTTAATGATAGATATAATTTTTAGTCATTTGGTATAAAGTTTCTTTATAAAACTAACATGCTGCATTTTAAATATTGTCAACTTGGATAATATATATCAGAATTAATCTTAATAGAGAAGTCATGCATTCTATAAAACATTTTTTTGGGGGTGAGGGTGTCCCCATTTTAAAGGGGCTTCTCTGGTGGCACTAGTGGTAAAGAAACTGCCACAAATACAGAGTTAAGAGATGCTGGTTCAACCCTAGACCAAGAAGATACCCCCTGGAGGAGGTCATGGAAACCCACTCCAGTATTCTTGCCTAGAGAATCTCATGGAGAGAGGAGCTTGGTGGGCTGCAGTCCATAGTGTCACAGAGTCCGACAAGATTGAAGCGACTTATCATGTCACAGCATACCATTTTAAAAATGTATTACTTGTCCTAAAACACATACCTAAAACTTGTAGTCCTTTACTATCAAAATAGATTTCAATGGTTTCTATAAACTTGGAATATTGTATTATTAATATTAAAAACAAGATAACACCATGGAGGTGATATCCACCTCAACTAAACTTCATACTCAGAGAAAAGTTTGTCAAAATTTTTTAAAAAAAGATGATACCAGAAAAATCACCATAGTGTCATCAAGTTTTCCTAATAGCATCCTCTTCTCACTAAACAGCCGTTGAGAGTGTCTCTTTGTCAAATTCCTGAATTGGCCAAGGAAAAAGGAGAAAGAGATATAGATTTTCTGTCCTGCATTATTGCTCATCGAATTTCTGTTAGATTTTTAAACTTCCCTGTGGTTAACTTAAGATCTTTGTACCACTAAACATCTGTAATTATTGGAGTCTGTACCATTTGTATTTACATGTGCTAAAGGTGAAAATTAATGCACATGGTATATACTTGAGTAATCTTACTTGAAAATTATGACAGATATCTGTGTAGGCATATTAATTATTTTGGAAAAAAGAATAGGCAAACATTAAATAGCTAGCATTATGCCATGATTGGTGTATTTTGAAGGAAATACATATGGAGAGAGAAGGTAATATAATGTGAGAATTAAGCACATCTGCTCTAGAATTGATCTACTTGTATGACTAACCACCTTGCTTGCTCCCCCATCCATATAATAGAAATAATGATAATTTTGCCTTGGTAGATTTGTCAGGATAAAACTAAGCATACATAAAAAGTAATAAGAAACTGGCTGGTGAAGCTCTTATTATTTTATGGGCATTTAATACTATCAGTTCAGTTCAGTTGCTCAGTCATGTCTGACTCTGTGACCACATGAACTGCAGCAAGCCATACCTCCCTGTCCATCACCAACTCCCGGAGTTGACTTAAACTCATGTCCATCGAGTCAATGATGCCATCCAGCCATCTCATCCTTTGTTATCCCCTTTTCTTCCTGCCCCCAATCCCTCCCAGCATCAGAGTCTTTTCCAATGAGTCAACTCTTCACATGAGGTGGCCAAAGTACTGGAGTTTCAGCTTTAGCATCAGTCCTTCTAAGGAACACCCAGGACTGATCTCCTTTAGAATGGACTGGATGGATCTCCTTGCAGTCCAGGGGACTCTCAAGAGTCGGCTCCAATACCACAGTTGAAAAACATCAATTCTTCAGTGCTCTGCTTTCTTCATAGTCCAACTCTAACATCCATGCATGACCACAGCAAAAACCATAGCCTTGACTAGACACCTTTGTTGGCAAAGTAATGTCTCTGTTTTTCCTTTTTTTTTTTCTTTAATTAATTTTTATCTTTTAGTTTGTTTTGCTTTACAATACTGTATTCATTTCGCTACACATCGACATGAATCAGCTACGAGCGTATATGAACTCTCAATCCTGACCCCAACCTCCCCCCTCCCGCCCCACACCATCTCTCTGGATTATCCCCGTGCATCAGTCCCAAGGATCCTGCAACCTGCATCAAACCTGGACTGGCGATTCGTTTCACTTATGATATCACACATGTTACACTGCCACTCTGCCAACCCATCCCACCCTCTCCCTCTCCCACAGAGTCCAAAAGGCTGTTCTATACATCTGTGTCTCTTTTGCTGTCTTGCGTACAGGTTTATCATTACCATCATTCTAAATTCCATATATATGTGTAAGTATACTGTATTGGTGTTTTTCTTTCTGGCTTACTTCACTCTGTATAATCGGCTCCAGTGTCATCCACCTCATTAGAACTGATCAAATGTATTCTTTTTAATAGCTGAGTAATACTCCATTGTGTATATGTACCACAGCTTTCTTATCCATTCATCTACTGATGGACATCTAAGTTGCTTCCATGTTCTGGCTATTATAAACAGTGCCGCAATGAACATTGGGGTACACGTGTCTCTTTCACTTCTGGTTTCCTCTCTGTTTTTCAATATGCTATCTAGGTTGGTCATAACTTTCCTTCCAAGGAGTAAGCGTCTTTTAATTTCATGGCTGCAGTCACCATCTGCAGTGATTTTGGAGCTCTAAAAAATAAAGTCTGACACTGTTTCCACTGCTTCCCCATCTATTTCCCATGAAGTGATGGGACCGAATGCCATGATCTTCATTTTCTGAATGTTGAGCTTTACGCCAACTTTTTCACTCTCCTCTTCCATGTTCTTCAAGAGGCTTGAATTCCTCTTCACTTTCTTCCATAAGGGTGGTGTCATCTGCATATCTGAGGTTATTGATATTTTCCCCAGTAATCTTGATTCCAGCTTTGATTCATCCTGCCCAGCGTTTTTGGTGATGTACTCTGCATAGAAGTTAAATAAGCAGGGCGGGCGACAATATACAGCCTTGATGTACTCCTTTTCCTATTTGGAACCAGTCTGTTGTTCCATGTCCAGTTCTAACTGTTAGCTCCTGACCTGCATATAGGTTTCTCAAGAGGCAGGTCAGGTGGTCTGGTAGTTCCATCTCTTTCAGAATTTTCCACAGTTTATTGTGATCCACGCAGTCAAAGGCCTTGGCATAGTCAATAAAGCAGAAATAGATGTTTTTTTTCTGGAACTCTCTTGCTTTTTCGATGATCCAGCAGATGTTGGCATA
Source organism: Aepyceros melampus (assembly GCA_006408695.1). NCBI lineage: Eukaryota > Metazoa > Chordata > Mammalia > Artiodactyla > Bovidae > Aepyceros > Aepyceros melampus. The sequence goes on along the minus strand of SJXQ01004147.1, from coordinate 21,516 downwards.
TTGATCTCTGGTTCCTCTGCCTTTTCTAAAACCAGCTTGAACATCTAGAAATTCACAGTTCACATATTTTATAGTATATTTTAACGTTAATAAAGCACAACAGGCCATTCTAGATAGGAAAAAAAATTGTGACTATTAAAAATAATATCCTCTGTTCACCATCAGAAATATCATATTAATTTCAAAGTGTAGCTAGAAATTTATTCTTTTTGTTTTAAGTATGAATTTTTGATAGGATATTTTTAATTTATTGCATTTTGAATCATTATTCACTACTTTTAGGTGTAATTTAAAATAAACTAATGTAAAATTCTTCCAAGTTGTGCCATCTTACCAAAAATGTACACTCAGAAACAATTTAGGAGCATATGCCACATCTTCACAAGGAAAAGGGGTTAAGGAGAATAGAAAAATATGTATGATTTACTGAAGCTGAAAGCCCCCTCAATTTCATGACTATTTAAGCATGAAAACTGTTTAAAAATATTTGTGCTTTCAAATGAATAGATTCCATTTGGGGATGCAAATTGAGGCCCAGGGGACCTCATGAAAGTTTATATCTTACAGACTCTGAACTAGAAAGATTTAATGTGAGTATTTATGCTTTATGTACAATTGAATAAACAATGTAGAAATGTGAAAAAGGGCATTAAAAAACATATGCAGCCCTCATTAGCTAGCTTATACTAATGTTTATATTTTAGTCTGGATTAATTATGTAAATAATATCCTTTATGTCACTGACATTTAAAATTTATATACATAGACACACACATAAACACACATATGCACACATATACTCTTTATTAAATTATTGCCAAATAATAGCTAGAGTTAATGGTAATGAAATCCAAATGTAGGACTTTCAGGGATACTAGAAATTAGAACACAAACACTTTGAATTTTGCCCCCAAATAGGAAGCCAGTAATTAGGAAATGGGAAATGTGCAGCTTCATTACCAGTGATAATTATGCAAGAGAATTGTGCCACTATTAAGCAAATAAAGCATCTATGGCTCAAAAGGCAGATGGTTTGAGGCCTATCACATGGTCTCTTCAACAAAAATATAAACAGAGAGGAGCCATATATATACATGTAAGCCCAACAGAGGTAAGCAGGGCAGAGTTTTATTAACTTGTATGCTAGGACTTTCTAAGTCGTGAAGATTATGGTATTGGTTGTGGAGATAAAGATAGGAATACTCCTATCAAAGTTCTTCTGACAGTTAGCCTTTAAGTAAGAGGTAGTGTTGATGTAGCAACTCTATATAGGAAAAGACTTTGAAAAAATGCCAGCAATGGACCTAGCTTTCAACTAGTCAAGCCATGGAGGGAAAAATCATCAAGGGAGATAATATATAATTCCTTGAGTGGTAAAGAAACCAAGGGATATAAATCTTGACACGTAAAGACAATATTTAATGTATATGTAGAATGAAATTCAGGAAACCAAGATTATGAATGACCAACTCTGTTGGTACATATGTGGACTACATATGTGTTGGTACATATGTGGTGCATATGTGTTTAACTGCATAAAAGACTAGCACAACAGTGTTTAGTTGTCATTAGGCCAATACAAGCTAATGTTTGATTAGTTGTAACTTTTCTTTGAAAAACTTCATGCCCAATGAAGAAGAAAAGGTAAAAGAACCCAGATGTAATATAACGACTTACTGCTCCTAGGTTAAGGGACAAAAAAATATCTGGAGTAGTAAATCCTATGACAATGAAAGAGATGAAGATTCCCTCCTTTAAATTCTAGTAACAAAAATCCAAGAGGTATAACAGTTCCAATTTATGGACTTTTTTTTTTCTTTTTAACAGGCTGGTAATTTATTCTAATAATGTAAAATAACAAAGGATCATCTTTGAAGCACATGGTGACTCACCTGTGCTATCTGAACCACCACTGCCAGAATTTATTTAGTTAAATGTATTGTTCCAAGGTCAGTGGCTATCCATTTCTGAAGACTAAATCTGTCTGTAGATATTGGATACAAATGTTAAAATAGAAGACCGGTGCTATCATTGCCTTGGATGTGCCCCAATAGGCCCAAAGGTATAACAAAATTCTGGAGCATTGATTGTAGAATCCTGCTACAGTGGCTCTTATCAAATAAAATTAAAGGAATAGATATTAATCTTGCATTACTTTACTTCTATCCCCTCTCTTCTGGAACCTCCTCTAAAAATATCTTCCTGATGTTGTGCATGCTGCAGATATTTATCAAAACTGTGATTTACTTTGTTTTTAATGTATTACAATTTTGAAACATTTCATGTGTAAAAATACATGACAAATAAAATATTAAAAGCTCATATCCACACTCCTTGCTAAAGATACTTACTCATAGTACTGAAGCGCCTTCCCTTCCCTTAAGGGAGAGGTTGCTGCTGCTAAGTTGCTTCAGTTGTGTACAATTCTGTGCGACCACATAGATGGCAGCCCACCAGGCTCCTCTGTCCTGGGGATTCTCCAGGCAAGGATACTGGGGTGGGTTGCCATTTTCTTCTCCAAAGCATGCATGCGTGATAAGCTGCTTCAGTTGTATCTGACTTTATGTGATCCTATGCACAACAGTCCACCAGGCTCCCCTGTCCACAGGATCTGTAAGCAAGCATACTGGAGTGGGTTGCCATTTCCTTCTCCAAAGGTGAGAGGGAGGTGTGAAACAAATAGCTAAGTGCCTGTGTCTAAGAAAATTCAGCTGTATCTGATTCCTTGTGACCCCATGGACTATAGCCCACCAGGCTCCTCTGTCCACGGAAATCTCCAGGTAAGAATACTAGATCGGGTTGCCATGCCCTCCTCCAGGGGATCTTCCTGACCCAGAGATCAAATCAGTGTCTCATAAGTCTCCTGCATTGGAAGACAGGTTCTTTACCACTAGCACAAACTGGAAAGCCCAAAGAGAATAGGTATTTTTCATTAAAAGTAAATAATATTTAATCTCACAAGATGTGTCTCTCTATTTTTATATTATAGATTTGTAAGTTTAAGGAATATACCACTTATTTTATACAGTGGAAACAAATATTACCATCAGTTCAATTTAGTCACTCAGTCATAACCGACTCTTTGGAACCCCATGGACTGCAGCACACCAGGACTCCCTCAGTTCAGTTCAGTCACTCAGTCCTGTCCAACTCTTTGCAACTCCATGAATCGCAGCACACCAGGCCTCCCTGCCTATCACCATCTCCCGAGGTTCACTCAGATTCACGTCCATCGAGTCGCTGTGCAATCCAGCCATCTCATCCTATGTCGTCCCCTTCTCCTCCTGCCCCCAATCCCTCCCAGCATCAGAGTATTTTCCAATGAGTCAACTCTTCACATGAGGTGGCCAAAGTACTGGAGTTTCAGCTTTAGATCATTCCTTCCAAAAAAATCCCAGGGCTGATCTCCTTCAGAATGCACTGGTTTGATCTCCTTCCAGTCCAAGGGACTCTCAAGAGTCTTCTCCAACACCACAGTTCAAAACATCAATTCGTCAGAGCTCTGCCTTTTTCACAGTCCAACTTTCACATCCATACATGACTACTGGAAAAACCATAGCCTTGACTATATAGGCCTTAGTCAGCAAAGTAATGTCTCTGCTTTTGAATATGCTGTATAAGTTGGTCATAACTTTTCTTCCAAGGAGTAAATGTCTTTTAATTTCATGGGTGCAATCACCATCTGCAGTGATTTTGGAGCCCAAAAAAATAAAGTCTGACACTGTTTCCACTGTTTCCCCATCTATTTCCCATGAAGTGATGGGACCAGATGCCATGATCTTCGTTTTCTGAATGTTGAGATTTAATCCAACTTTTTCACTTTCACTCTCCTCTTTCACTTTCATCAAGAGGCTTTTTAGTTCCTCTTCACTTTCTGCCATAAGGGTGGTATCATCTCCATATCTGAGATTATTGACATTTCTCCCGGGAATCTTGATTCCAGTTTGTGCTTCTTCCGGCCCAATGTTTCTCATGATGTACTCTGCATATAAGTTAAATAAGCAGAGTGACAATATACACCCTTGATATACTTCTTTTCCTATTTGGAACCAGTCTGTTGTTCCATGTCCATTTCTAACTGTTGCTTCCTGACCTGCATACAGAGTTCTCAAGAAGCAGGTCAGGTGGTCTGGTATTCCCATCTCTTTCAGAATTTTCCACAGTTTATTATGATCCAAACAGTCAAAGGCTTTGACATAGTCAATAAAGCAGAAATAGATGTTTTTCTGAAACTCCCTTGCTTTTTCCATGATACAGCAGATGTGCAATTTGATATCTGGTTTCTCTGCCTTTTCTAAAACCAGCTTGAACATCCGGAAGTTCATGCTTCATGTATTGCTGAAGTCTGGCTTGGAGAATTTTAAGTATTACTTTACTCACGTGTGAGATGAGTGCAATTGTGCAGCAGTTTGGGCATTCTTTGGCATTGCCTTTCTTTGGGATTGGAATGAAAACTGACCTTTTTCTGTCCTGAGGCCACTGCTGAGTTTTCCAAATTTGCTGGCATATTGAGTGCAGCACTTTCACAGCATCATCTTTCAAGATTTGAAATAGCTCAACTGGAATTCCATCACCTCCACTAGCTTTGTTCGTAGTGATGTTTCTAAGGCCCACTTAATTTCACATTCCAGGATGTTTGGCTCTAGATGAGTGATCACACCATCGTGATTATCTGGGTCATGAAGATCTTTTTTGTACATTTCTTCCATGTATTCTTGCCATGTCTTCTTAATATCTTCTGCTTCTGTTAGGTCCAGACTGTTTCTGTCCTTTATCGAGCCCATCTTTGCATGAAATGTTCCCTTGGTATCTCTAATTTTCTTGAAGAGATCTCTAGTCTTTCCCATTCTGTTGTTTTCCTCTATTTCTTTGCATTGATTGCTGAAGAAGGCTTTCTTATCTCTTCTTGCTATTCTTTGGAACTCTGCATTCAGATGCTTATATCTTTCCTTTTCTCCTTTGCTTTTTGCCTCTCTTCTTTTCACAGCTATTTGTAAGGCCTCCCCAGACAGCCATTTTGGTTTTTTGCACTTCCTTTCCATGGAGATGGTCTTGATCCCTGTCTCCTATACAATGTCATAAACATTCCATAGTTTATCAGGCACTCTATGTATCAGATCTAGGCCCTTAAACCTATTTCTCACTTCCACTGTATAATCATAAGGGATTTGATTTAGGTCATACCTGAATGGTCTAGTGGTGTTCCCTAGTTTCTTCTATTTAAGTCTGAATTTGGCAATAAGGAGTTCATGATCTGAGACACAGTCAACACCTGGTCTTGTTTTTGTGACTGTATAGAGCTTCTCCATCTTTGGCTGCAAAGAATATAATCAATCTGATTTTGGTGTTGACCATCTGGTGATGTCCATGTGTAGAGTCTTCTCTCGTGTTGTTGGACGAGGGTGTTTGCTATGACAAGTGCATTTTCTTGGCAAAACTCGATTAGTCTTTGCCCTGCTTCATTCCTTATTCCAAGGCCAAATTTGCCTGTTACTCCAGGCGTTTCTTGACTTCCTACTTTTGCATTCCAGTCCCCTATAATGAAAAGGACATCTTTTCTGGGAGTTAGTTCTAAAAGGTCTTGTAGGTCTTCATAGAACTGTTCAACTTCAGCTTCTTCAGCATTACTGGTTGGGGCATAGTCTTGGATTACTGTGATATTGAATGGTTTGCCTTGGAAATGAACAGAGATTATTCTGTCATTTTTGAGATTGCATCCAAGTACTGCATTTTGGACTCTTTTGTTGACCATGATGGCCACTCCATTTCTTCTGAGGGATTCCTGCCTGCAGTAGTATATATAATGGTCAATTGAGTTAAATTCACCCATTACGGTCCATTTTAGTTCGCTGATTTCTAGAATATTGATGTTCACTCTTACCATCACTTGTTTGAACACTTCCAATTTGTCTTGATTCATGGACCTGATATTCCAGGTTCCTATGCAATCTTGCTCTTTATAGTATCAGACCTTACTTCTATCACCAGTCACATCCACAACTGGGTGTTGTTTTATTCCTTCATTCTTTCAGGAATTATTTCTCCACTGATCTCCAGTAGCATATTGGGCACCTACTGACCTGGGGAGTTCCTCTTTCAGTATCCTATCATTTTGCCTTTTCATACTGTTCATGAGGTCTCAAGGTAAGAGTACTGAAGTGGTTTGCCATTCACTTCTTCAGCAGACCACATTCTGGTCAGACCTCTTCACCATGACCAGGACTCCCTATACATCACCAAATATCTGAGTTTACAATTATGTCCATTGAGTCTGTGATGCCAACCAATCATCTCATCCTCTGTTGTCCCTTCTCCTCCTGCCCTCAGTCTTTCACAGCATCAGGGTCTTTTCAAATAAGTCAGCTCTTTGAATCAGGTACCCAAAGTATTGGAGCTTCGGCTTCAAAATCAGTCCTTCTGATGAACACCCAGGAATGATCTCCTTTAGGATGGACTAGCTGGATCTCCTTGCAGTCCAAGGGACTCTCAAGAGTCTTCTCCAACACCACAGTTCAAAAGTATCAATTCTTCAGTGCTCAGCCTTCTTTATAGTCCAACTCTCACATCCATACATGACTACTGGAAAAACCATAGCCTTCACTAGACAGACCTTTGTCAGCAAAGTAATGTCTCTGCTTTTTAATATGCTGCCTAGATTGGTCATAACTTTCCTTTCAAGGAGAAAGCTTCTTTTAATTTCATGGCTGCAATCACCACCTGCAGTGATTTTGGAGCCCAGAAATATAAAGTCAGCCACTGTGTCCACTGTTTCCCTATCTATTTGCAATGAAGTGATGGGACCAGATGCCATGATCTTAGTTTTCTGAATGTTGAGCTTTAAGCCAACTTTTTCCACTCTCTTCTTTCACTTTCATCATGAAGCTCTTTAGTTCTTCTTCACTTTCTGCCATAAGGGTGGTGTCATCGGCATATCTGAGGTTATTGATATTTCTCCCAGCAATCTTGATTCCAGCTTGTGTTTCTTCCAGTCCAGCATTTCTCATGATGTACTCTGCATAGAAGTTAAATAAGCACAGTGACAATATACAGCCTTGAAGTACTCCTTTCCCTATTTGGAACCAGTCTGTTGTTCCATGTCCAGTTCTAACTGTTGCTTCTTGACTTGCATACAGATTTCTCAAGAGGCTGGTCAGGTGATCTGGTATTCCCATCTTTTTCAGAATTTTCCACAGTTTATTGTGATCAACACAGTCAAAGGCTTTGATATAGTTAATAAAGCAGAAATATATGTTTTTCTGGAATTCTTTTGCTATTTCAATGATCCAGCAGATGTTGGCAATTTGATCTCTGGTTCCTCTGCCTTTTCTAAACCACCTTGAACATCTGGAAGTTTACCTATTGTTGAAGCCTGGCTTGGAGAATTGTAAGCATTGTTTGCTACAGTTTGAGACAAGTGCAGTTGTGTGGCAGTGTGAACATTCTTTGGCATTGCCTCTCTTTGGAACTGGAATGAAAACTGATCTTTTTCAGTCCTGTGGCCACTGCTGAGTTTTCCAAATTTGTTGGCAAATTGAGTGCATTCCTTTAACAGCATCATCTTTCAGGATTTGAGATAGATCAATTGGAATTCCATCACCTCCACTAGCTTTGTTCATAGTAATGTTTCCTAAAGCCCACTTGACTTCACGTTCCATGATGTCTGGTTCTAGACTGCTGATCACACCATCGTCATTATCTGGGTCATGAAGATCTTTTTTGTGCAGTTCTTCTCTGTATTCTTGCCACTTCTTCTTCATATTTTCTGCTTCTATTAGGTCCATATCATTTCTGACTTTTTGAGCCCAACTTTGCATGAAATGTTCCCTTGGTATCTCTAATTTTCTTAAGAAGATGTCTAGTCTTTCCCTCTATTTCTTTGCACTGATCACTGAGGAAGTCTTCCTTATCTCTCCTTGCATTTCTTTGGAAAACTGCATTCAAATGGGTATATCTTTCCTTCTTTCCTGTGTTTTTTTGTTTCTCTTCTTTTTGCAGTTGTTTGTAAGGCTTCCTCAGACAGCCATTTTGCTTTCTTGTATTTATTTTTCTTGGGAATAATCTTAATCTCTGTCTCCTGTACAATATCATGAACCTCCATCCATAGTTCAGCAGGCACTCTGTCTATCAGATCTAGTCCCTTGAATCTATTTCTCACATCCACTGTATAATCATAAGGGATTTGATTTAGGTCTTACTTGAATGATCTAGTTGTTTCCCCCACTTTCATCAATTTAAGTCTGAATTTGGCAATAAGGGGTTCATAATATGGCCATAGTCAGCTCCCTGTCTTGTTTTTGCTAACTGTATAGATAGAGCTTCTCTATCTTTGGCTGCAAATAATATAATCAATCTGTTTCAGTGTTGACCATCTGGTGATTCCATGTGTAGAGTCTTCTCTTGTTTTATTGGAAGAGAGTGTTTGGTATGACCAGTGCGTTCTCTTGGCAAAACTCTATTAGCCTTTTCCCTTCATAATTCTATATTCCAAGGCCAAAGTTGCCTGTTATTCCAGGTGTTTCTTGACATCCTACTTTTGCATTCCAGTCCCCTATAATGAAAGGGACATCTTTTGTGGGTATTAGTTCTAGAAAGTCTTGTAAGTCTTCATAGAATCATTCAACTTCAGCTTCTTCAGCATTACTGGTTGGGACATAGACTTGGATCACTGTGATATTGAATGGTTTGCCTTGGAAGTGAAAAATCATTCTCTGTGTTTTGAGATTGCATCCAAGTAAGTACTGCATTTTGGACTCTTTTGTTGACCATGATGGCTACTCTATTTCTTCTAATGGATTCCTGTCCACAGTAGTAGATACAATGATCATCTGAGTTAAATTCACCCATTCCAGTCCATTTAAGTTCACTGATTTCCTAGAATCAGTGAACAACATTCACTGTTGTTCAACATTCACTGTTGCCATCTCCTGTTTGATCACTTCCAATTTGCCTTGATTCATGGACCTAGTATTCCAGATTCCTATAAGGCTGAGAGCAGAAGAATTGATGCTTTTGAACTATGGTGTTGGAGAAGACTCTTGAGAGTCCCTTGGACTGCAAGGAAATCCAACCAGTCCATTCTGAAGGAGATCAACCCTGGGATTTCTTTGGAAGGAATGATGCTAAAACTTAAGCTCCAGTACTTTGGCCACCTTATGCGAAGAGTTGACTCATTGGAAAAGACCCTGATGCTGGGAGGGATTGGGGGCAGGAGGAGAAGGGGATGACCGAGGATAAGATGGCTGGATGGCATCACAGACTCGATGGACGTGAGTCTGAGTGAACTCCGGGAGTTGGTGATGGACAGGGAGGCCTGGCATACTGCAATTCATGGGGTCGCAAAGAGTCGGACATGACTGAGTGACTGAACTGAACTGAGCAATATTTCTTTTTACAGCATCGAGTTTTGCCTCTATCACTCTTCACATCCACAATTAGGTGTTGTTTTTGCTTTGGCTTCATCCCTTTAATCTTTCTTGAGTTATTTCTCCACTGATCTCCAGTAGCATATCAGGCATCTACTGACCTGGTGCATTCAACTTTTAGTGCCCTATTTTTGCCTTTTCATACGATTAATAGTATCAAAATAGTACCATAATTTCTATTTTTAAATGTTATATTTATAGATTTATCCTATTTTATACATGTAATCCTTATTTTTTGGCATTTTATATAAATCCAATGTTAACATGCTTTGGTTTACCTATGCTTTTTTCCATTTAATAAATATGTTGGTAGTTTCCTACTTTTGGCTACTACAAATGTTGCTATAAATATTTTTGGATACATACTTGTGTATACGTGTAAAAGTTATTAAATTCTTTAAATTTAGGAATAGTATTACTATGTCTTAGAGTATCACAATCTCTGTATTTTACTAAATTGCTTACCAAAAGTTTTGTACCACACTGGAGATGTTTGAGTGTCCCTATTTTGCTATATTCTCAACCTTCAGTATGATTGAAACTTCACAATTTAGATTTATATATTGTCTGAAATGGAATCTCCTGGTGGTTAATTTTTGCAGTACTTTAAATGGAATACTTTTCACGTGTTTATTAACCCATTCAGATTACTTTTACTTGAATTTTCCTTGACATATTTTTGTCCATTATTGGATTCTAGGTGAATGATTTATATGTGATGCATAACAATATTTTATTATTTACACATGTTGATAATATATTCATTTATGTCTGTGGCTAGAGTAATCTAAGATATCTTTATAATAGAATAAAATTTATCACTCTAATCAATAAGTGTGGTGCTGGAGAAGACTCTTGAGAGTCCCTTGGACTACAAGGAGATCCAACCAGTCCATTCTGAAGGAGATCAACCCTGGGATTTCTTTGGAAGGAATGATGCTAAAACTGAAGTTCCAGTACTTTGGCCACCTCATGAAAGAGTTGACTCATTGGAAAAGACCCTGATGCTGGGAGGGATTGGGGGCAGGAGGAGAAGGGGACGATCAAGGATGAGATGGCTGGATGGCATCACGGACTCAATGGACGTGAGTCTAAGTGAACTCCGAGAGTTTGTGATGGACAGGGAGGCCTGGCATGCTGTGATTCATGGAGTCGCAAAGAGTCGGACACGACTGAGTGACTGAACTGAACTGAACTGAACTGAGTCAACAAGTATTCTGAGTCACCATAGTATTTTAAAATTCAAATACCAAACATACTTGAGAGCAAGACTGTGCTAACAAATTCTCAGGGATCACTTATTATTATTATTTCATGCAAAGCTCTGACAGAAACAACTGAAGTTTTGTTGTAAGGCTTTCCTTTTATAGGCTCTTTCTAAGTAAAGTAAATCTATTCTAGTCTATTGTTTGGCTAAGAGTTTAATCTTTCAGCTAGCTTCACACAAGAGTCTCAGCTCCAGTCTAATCAAGTCCTTTGTTTCTCTTGGCAGGATAATTAAACTCAAAAGATATAGGAAATCTGCTTATTATTTAACTCCATCTTGGCCAAGGGTACAGCTTTTTTGTTTGAAGTCAGAGATATTCTGCAGTATCACAGATTTTCAAGAGTAGGGAACTGGAGAGAAGGCCTTTTGAGGATACTATGGAACTGCATTTGGATCCCCTTCAAAAGTCTTTAAACAAGCAAAGAATGAAAACCCTTTATTAATTTACAAGCAGTATGCTGACTTTTGTTTATTTAACTGTGATTTAATTTCGGGATTCAGTCACATAGGTGCACACATATGTATATATTTATTTAGTATTTACTTCAAGAAAAATTGTGAACAAGTTTGAAATGAAAAGAGAGATGAAATGTGTGGGTGTTCTAAGTAGCTTTCCATGCAACCAACCAGATTTATCTTTATTTCCATACTTCTGAGCTACTTTACAATTCTGTAAATTGTAGATTAATTGTAATATCAGTGGAATTTTTTCTGATAAATATGCAATAATATAGCTTTTGGAGGGAAATTATTTCTTCCTTATACCAATTTTGCATCTATTTGTATATTCAGTTCATCATTCTTTACATTTTCCCTCTCCTCACTCACGATGTGTGTATGTATGTGTCTCTCTGTGTGTGTATGTGTAGATATGAAACTTTGAATTCTCCTTTGAACCAGTTTTAACACTTCTTGGTGAAATACCAGACCATTGAAAGTTAAGAATATTCAAATAAAAGACTAAAAATTATGTTAGACTTGAATTATTTGTATTAGAATTCTGGAAAACAAGAAATATAGTAAAAAATGGTGAGAAAAAATGATTAGGAAACTAAAGTCATTGGCACTGAGATCTTTCTTTGATTGAAAATGGTCTCGGTTTTTAGGAAGATTGGTTAATAATGTCAGTTAATATTTCTAAGAAATCTTTAATGGAAGAAGCTCAAATTAGCCCAAGATGAAGCATAAAATTTTAATTCAAATTGACTTTTAAATGTTATAAGAAACACAATTATGGATGAATTTTGTTTTATAAAGACCTAAACTCTTTAAAATCTCTGCTTTCCAAGACAAACTATTCAATATCACAGTAATCCAAGTCTATGCCCTGACCAGTAACACTGAAGAAGCTGAAGTTGAACAGTTCTATGAAGACCTACAAGACCTTCTAGAACTAACACCCATAAAAGATGTCCTTTTCATTATAAGGGACTTGAATGCGAAAGTAGGAAGTCAAGAAACACTTAGAGTAACAGGCAACTTTGGCCTTGGAATATAGAATGAAGCAGGGCAAAGGCAATAGAGTTCTGCCAAGGGAATGCACTCGTCATAGCAAACACCCTCTTCCAACAATACAAGAGAAGACTCTACACATAAACATCACCAGATGGTTGAAACCAAAATCAGATTGATTATATTCTTTGCAGCCAAAGATGGAGAAGCTCTATCTATACAGTCAGCAAAAACAAGACCGGGAGCTGATTGTAGCTCAAATCATGAACTCCTTATTGCCAAATTCAGACTGAAATTGAAAAAGTGGAGAAAATCACTAGAAGATTCAGATATGACCTAAATCAAATTCCTTATAACTATACAGTGGAAGTGAGAAATAGATTTAAGGGACTAGATCTGATAGAGTGCCTGATGAACTATGGATAGAAGTTAATGACATTGTACAAGAGACAGTGCTCAAGACCATCTCCAAGAAAAATAAATGCAAAAAAAAAAAAAAAAAAAACCATAACAGCTGTCTGGGGAGGCCTTTTAAATAGCTGTGAAAAGAAGGGAAGCAAAAGCAAAGGAGAAAAGGAAAGATATCTCCGTTTGAATGCAGAGTTCCAAAGAAAAGCAAGGAGACATAGAAAGCCTTCCTCAGCGATCAATGTAAAGAAATAGAGGAAAACAACAGAATGGGAAAAACAAAAGATCTCTTCAAGAAGATTAAAGATACCAAGGGAACATTTCATGCCAAGATGGGCTCTATAAAGGACAGAAATGGTCTGGACCTAACAGAAGCAGAAGATATGAAGAAGAAGTGGCAAGAATACAGAGAAGAATTGCACAAAAAAGATCTTTATGACCCAAATAATCACGATGGTGTGACCACTCACTTAGAGACTGACATCCTGGAATGTGAAGGCAAGTGGGTCTTAGGAAGCGTCACTATGAACAAAGCTAGTGGAGGTGATGGAATTCCAGTTGAGCTATTTCAAATCCTGAAAGATGATGCTGTGAAAGTGCTGCACTCAATATGCCAGCAAATTTTGAAAACTCAGCAGTGGCCACAGGACTAGAAATGGTCATTTTTCATTCCAATCACAAAGAAAAGCAATGCCAAAAAATGCTCACACTGTTGTACAATTGCACTCATCTCATACTCTAGTAAAGTAATTCTTAAAATTCTCCAAGCCAGGCTTCAGCAATGCATGAACTGTGAACTTCCAGATGTTCAAGCTGGTTTTAGAAAAGGCAGAGGAACCAGAGGTAAAATTGTCAGCATCTGCTGGATCATTGAAAAAGCAAGGGAGTTCCAGAAAAACATCTATTTCTGCTTTTTGACTATGCCAAAGTGTTTGACTGTGTGGATCACAATAAATTGTGGAAAATTCTGAAAGAGATGGGAATACCAAACCACCTGACCTGCCTCTTGAGAAACCTATATGCAGGTCAGGAGCTAGCAGTTAGAACTGGACATGGAACAACAGACTGGTTCCAAATAGGAAAAAGAGTACCTCAAGGCTATATATTGTCGCCCGCCCTGCTTATTTAACTTTTATGCAGAGTACATCACAAGAAACGCTGGGCAGGATGAAGCAAAGCTGGAATCAAGATTACTGGGAAAAATATCAATAACCTCAGATAGGCAGATGACACCACCCAAATGGCAGAAAGTGAAGAACTAAAGAGCCTCATGATGAAAGTGAAAGAGGAGAGTGAAAAAGCTGGCTTAAAGCTCAACATTTAGAAAACGAAGATCATGGCATCCCATCCCATCACTTCATGGCAAATACATAGGGAAACAGTGGACACAGTGCCTGACTTTATTTTTTCGGGGCTCCAAAATCACTGCAAGTGGTGTTTGCAGTCTTGAAATTAAAAGAAGTTTGTTCCTTGGAAGGAAAGTTATGACCAACCTAAACAGCACATTAAAATGCAGGGACATTACTTTGTCAACCAAGGTCCATGTAGTCAAGGCTGTGGTTTTCCCAGTGGTCATCTATGGATGTGAGAGTTGGACTATAAAGAAGGCTGAGTGCTGAAGAATTGATGCTTTTGAACTGTGGTATTGGAGAAGACTCTTGAGAGTCCCTTGGACTGCAAGAAAATCCAACCAGTCCATCCTAAAGGAGATCATTCCTGGGTGTTCTTTGGAAGGATTGATGTTGAAGCTGAAACATCAATACTTTGGCCACCTGATGAGAAGAGCTGACTCATTTGCAAAGACTCTGATGCTGGGAAAGATTGAAGGCCGGAGGAGAAGGGGATGACAGAGGATGAGATTGTTGGATGGCATCACCGACTCAATGGACATGGGTTTGGGTGGACTCCGGGAGTTGGTGCGGGACAAGAAGTTCTGTGTGCTGCGGTTCATGGGATCACAAAGAGTCAGAGACGACTGAGCAATTAAACTGAACTGAACTGAAATTCCTTAAATAATTTGTCTTATATTTTGGTCTTTTTAATATGATTTTTCTGTTTCAATTTCAAATGTGGATGTGCACAAAGTTACTTTTATATATATATATATATATATATATATAGAGAGAGAGAGAGAGAGAGAGAGAGAGAGATCCAACAAGTCCATTCTGAAGGAGATCAGCCCTGTGATTTCTTTGGAAGGAATGATGCTAAAGCTGAAATTCCAGTACTTTGGCCACCTCATGTGAAGAGTTGACTCACTGGAAAAGACCCTGATGCTGGAAGGGATTAGGGGCAGGAGAAGAAGGGGAAGACAGAGGATGAGATGGCTGGATGGCATCACTGACTCGATGGATGTGAGTCTGAGTGAACCCCAGGAATTGGTGATGGACAGGGAGGACTGGTGTGCTGCAATTCATTGGTTGCAAAGAGTTGGACAGGACTGAGCAACTGAACTGGACTGAAACAGAATTTTTAACTTAAAAAATTTATTAATTATGAAAGTATGATAACACATTTATGAGATACTTGGCAAATACATAAAATGTTACATATAACTCCACTACTAAATATAATTTTTAAATCAATCTAAAAGTTCTATAACAATAAAAATGTTTTCATTAAATTTTAACAACTTGTAAAAATCCACATTAATGAATCTAAAACTCCTCTAAAAGCATTAAATTAAAAAATCAACCTTAATATACAACTACAACTTAACTCTACATGCTTTGGCCAGATGTCTACTTTTGAAGGAAAAACAACATAGAAAGGAACCTAAATATTATGATAAATTAATCATAGAGGCAATGGTAACATAGCAACAGAGAGATATTTCACTTGGACAGATTCATAAATCTTGAAGTACCATTTTATTAACTAAGCTGATAATTATGTGCTTCATGTAGTGATGATCAGAAATAATTAATTTAGGATTAGTAAAATATCCTTAAATTGTACTAGTCATATGATTTTCAACTAAAATTAAGCAAGTTAAAAGCATAATTAGATATAACTAAATCTGTATGAGATTGACTAAAATAAAAAATACCAACTACACCAAATGCTGGTAAGGATTTAGAGCAGTAAGACTCCAGTAGCAAAGAACCTTTACAGAATTGGGCCTAGTTTCTTCATTTCATCTTCATTAGAAATACACAGACAGGAAATAGTTAATTTTAGGACTGGTATCAGGAAAATACAAAATAAGCCTATAGCAAATTTTAGTGCTAGACAGTAATGAAATGCTAAAAGGATTTTGCATAGTACTGAGCATATTGCAAAGTATTGAGCAGAGCACCAGTAACCAAAGCAGGAACAGTTTAAGTAATAAAATAAAAAGAATTTTGGATTTAATTCCTAAGACTAAAAGAAATATCCATGAGTCTGTAATGATATAAATAAATGATTGAATAACTATATAACTGTGTGGTAAAAAAGCAAAACTTCCCTTCAGAAGAATCTCAGATAATAATTGTAGAAGAGATACATAATAATAATAATAATTGCTACAGGCAAGATCCACCTATATCTGTTAAAAATTAATAGGCTAAATCTTAAGAGACAAGATATTTGTATATTCTCAGACATTCTCTCCAATTATATTAATTATTGTGATGATTTTAACACATGTTCACAAATTCTTTGATATTCCTTTCTCTTGAAGATGTAGCTTAATTCTCATCCTCTTTTACATGAGCTGGATTTATTGACTTACTTCTTATGACTAGAGTATGAAGAAGAAACCAATAGTAGCACTGACAGTGGAACAACATGGCAGGTACAACCTTAACCAGCCAATCAAGTTTAACATTACCAGTAGTCAAAGTGATATCATAAACCTTCTGATATGATATTGAGAGGGGCACTTTACCTATGTGACATTGTTCCCCATATCTACTCACTCAATTTAATCATGAGAAGACATAAACCAGATCCAAATTGAGGGGCATTCTATCACATATCTTTATAATCTTCAATTAAAAAAGACAAGACTGAGAAATTCTCACAGATTAGAAGATCCCTGGGTCAAGAAGATCCCCTTGAGGAGGAAATGGCTACCCACTCCTGTAGTCTTGCCTGGGAAATCCCATGGACAGAGGAGCCTGGCAGGCTACAGTCTATGGGGTCTCAAGAGTCAGACATGACTTACCAACTAAACAACAACAACAAAGAAGACATAATGATTAAGTGCAAGATGGTGTCCTACAGATTCACGAATCTAGAAAAGGACAGTAGTTGATTAACTGGGGAAATTTGAATAAAAATTTTTTGTAATGGTATTGTATCAGCATTAATTATTTAGTTTTGATAAAGAGAGTGCATGCATGCTCAGTTGCTCAGTCATGACTCTTTGTGACCCCATGGACTGTAGCTTTCAGGCTCCTCTGTCCATGGAATTTTCCAGGCAAGAATACTGGAGTAGGTTGCCATTTCTTACTCCAGGGGATCTTCCCAACCCAGAGACTGAACCCGTGTCTTTTATGGCTTCTGAGTTGGCAGGCAGGTTTTTATCACTTGCACCACCCGGGAAACTGATAAAGAAAGTATGGTTATATAAAATGCTAACTTCAGAGAAATACTATAAATCAGGGTTTATAGTAATTACTTTTACAGCTCTTTAAATTTACAATTATTTAAAAATAAGGCATTTATATGCATACAGAGATCATCTGAGGACATAGTCAGAAGGTGTCAAGGGGAGAGGTTTTAGAAGAAACAAAATCTGTTGACACCTTGATTTTGGATTTCCAGCCTCCAAAACTGTGAGAATTTTTTTTTAAAATAATAATAAAGTTTGAAAGTGAAAGCAAGTCAAATTGACATCCTAGTATATTAAATAAGCCATTTTCCTTATATTTTGCTCATCATCTCTTTTAATGGCTAAATTCTGTTTGTTCAATTAACAGCCAAGGAGAAAAGGAAAGATATAAGCATCTGAATGCAGAGTTCCAAAGAATATCAAGAAGAGATAAGAAAGCCTTCTTCAGCAATCAATGCAAAAAATAGAGGAAAAGAACAGAATGAGAAAGACTAGAGATCTCTTCAAGAAAATTAGAGATACCAAGGGAACATTTTATGCAAAGATGGGCTCGATAAAGGACAGAAATGGTATGGAACTAACAGAAGCAGAAGATATTAAAGAGATGGCAGAAATACACAGAAGAACTGTACAAAGAAGATCTTCATGATCTGGATAATCACGATGGTGTGATCACTCATCTAGAGCCAGACACCCTGGAATGTGAACTCAAGTGGGCCTTAGAAAGCATCACTATGAACAGAGCTAGGGGAGGTGATGGAATTCCAGTTGAGCTATTTCAAATCCTGAAATATGATGCTGTGAAAGTGCTACACTCAATATGCCAGCAAATTTGGAAAGCACAGCAGTGGCCACAGGACTGGAAAGGTCAGTTTTTATTCCAATCTCAAAGAAAGGCAATGCCAAAGAATGCTCAAGCTACCGCACAATTGCACTCATCTCACATTCTAGTAAAGTAATGCTCAAAATTCTCCAAGCCAGACTTCAGCAATACATGAACCATAAACTTCCTGATGTTCAAGCTGGTTTTAGAAAAGGCAGAGGAACCAGAGATCCAATTGCCAACATCTGCTGGATCATGGAAATAGCAAGAGAATTCCCAAAAAAAACATCTATTTCTGCTTTATTGACTATGCCAAAGCATTTGGCTGTGTGGATCCCAATAACCTGTGGAAAATTCTGAAAGAGATGGGAATACCAGACCAGCTGACCTGCCTCTTGAGAAATCTGTATGCAGGTCAGGAAGCAACAGTTAGAACTGGACATGGAACAACAGACTGGTTCCAAATAGAAAAAGGAGTATGTCAAGACTGTATATAGTCGCCCTGCTTATTTAACTTATATGCAGAGTATATCATGAGAAACACTGGACTGGAAGAAACACAAGCTGGAATCAAGATTGCTGGGAGCAATATAAATAACATATGCAGATGACACCATCCTTATGGCAGAAAGTGAAGAGGAACTAAAAAGCCTCTTGATGAAGTGAAAGATGAGAGTGAAAAAGTTGACTTAAAGCTCAACATTCAGAAAACGAAGATCATGGCATCTGGTCCCATCACTTCATGGGAAATAGATGGGGAAACAGTAGAAACAGTGTCAGATTTTATTTTGGGGGGCCCCAGAATCACTGCAAATGATGACTGCAGCCATTAAATTAAAAGATACTTACTCCTTAGAAGAAAAGTTATGAGCAACCTAGATAGCATATTCAAAAGCAGAGACATTACTTTGCCAACTAAGGTCTGTCTAGTCAAGGCTATGGTTTTTCCAGTAGTCATGTATGGATGTAAGAGTTGGACTGTGAAGAAGGCTGAGTGCCGAAGAATTTATGCTTCTGAAATGTGGTGTTGGAGAAGACTCTTGAGAGTCCCTTGGACTGCAAGGAGATCCATCCAGTCCATTCTGAAGGAGATCAGTGCTGGGATTTCTTTGGAAGGAATGATGCTAAAGCTGAAGCTCCAGTACTTTGGCCACCTCATGCTAAGAGTTGACTCATTGGAAAAGACTCTGATGCTGGGAGGGATTGGGGGCAGGAGAAGAAGGGGACGACAGAGGGTGAGATGGCTGGATGACATCACTGACTCGATGGACGTGAGTCTGATTGAACTCCAGGAGTTGGTGATGGACAAGGAGGCCTGGCGTGCTGTGATTCATGAGATCGCAAAGAGTTGGACATGACTGAGTGAATGAACTGAACTGAACTGATAAATATGAATGTTTTGTTAATTATTTAGTTCATATACACTTGTTATAGAATGCCCATATAGGGAGAGCTTTTGTTCATTCCTTCTCTCTCTTATTCTTTTTCAGCATATATAAACTTGGAGTCTGGAAATTTTTTTTTTTTTTTTTACTAAGTAACAGGATGTGCTTTCTTTTCTGTGCATAAGAGAAAGTAATACAAACTATAGAATGTTCATTCTGATTTGCTTGGATGTGTGGCCCTTTAATACATGCTGTATTAGTTTAATTATTTCAAAATTTAATGTTTTTATTAATATATCCAATATAGAATTGCAAATTTAGAATAAACAACTCTGCATGCAATTTACATGTGGGCATGCAGGTGTTGCATGGTATTTTCAAAGTAATTTCAGTAACTTCTTACTATTTTAAATCAATCTTTCACAGTTATTGGTGAGATTATGAATATTTTCTGTTAAACAGATTACACCTGACTGTAGTGTATACAGAAAGTAATTACAGTTGCTTCATGCGAGTGTGACTAACATCATATCACTTAGCATATACTGAAAAGAATTGAAGAGTAACATTTTCCAGTTGATCTATGAGAAAATTTGTTTTGTAAATAAGTATGCTTGGTCAGCAAAAGAAAGGAAATGCACTTTTAGGTAATATGACTTCCTATCTTTGGTGTCTTATGAAGGATGAAAAACTAAACCGTATGCTCAGTAATACATACCTCTATCTATATGCACAAATTTCAGCTGCTCTCAGATGATACCATACTGTGATAAAACACTTTGGCCATTATTTCTGCATGAATAACTTGAGAAGAAAATGAGATGAGAGTTTCCCTGGTAATCCATTAAAAAAATTCTGAAAAATAAACAGAAAAATTTCCATTAGCAAAAGATATATAAGACCACAATTTCCAATGGAGTGACTGCATATTGAGAGAGACCATTCTGTAATGGAAAAGTTAATGTGGTTGGTTTGCTGTGATAAGAGCAAAAGAAGGAGAAGTAGAGATGCATGCCCACACCTGGATTCTTGTAGATTTAGCAATGGAAGTATCCCTGAGCAGCTACAAGGGACCTCGATTATGAACAACTGTAAGACCTAGAGAGAAACTAGCATCTGTGGGAAAACTGAGCATGTTTTAAATCTGTTATGCTCTCTCATAACCAACCCTTTTATAAACACAATGTGCTTTCCCTGGAGAACTAATATGAAATGCAATAGTACATATGTGTCAATAGTTCATTGGATATTGGATTTTCTTTTACTCATTTTTCATTCAAAATATTATTGTGTCTAATATGCATGTATCACTATGCCAGAACTGAGGTTTCAGTAGTGACCAAATCAGGCATGGTCCCCATCTCTGTAGAATCCATAGTCTGGTGAACACTATAAATTCAAAAGAAATAAAAACAAATTATGTGGTTGTAAAATTAATACAAGTTTTGATACAGACAAGCAGAATTGGAAGAAAAGAGCACCATAACACTCTGAAGAAGTTTGAGCTGGACAATCTTTGAAGGTTTAACTAAGTTAAAATAGAAATTGTGAGGGCTTCCCTGGTGGCTCAGCTATAAAGAATCTGCCTTTAAAAATGCAGGAGACATTTTATCCCTAGGTCAGGAAGATCCCTGGAGGAGGTAATTGCAACCCATTCCAATATTCTTGCCAGGAAAATCCCATGGACAGAAGAGCTATATGTGGTATAGACCACGGGGTCATAAAAGGTTGAACATGACTGAAACAACTAAACACACCGACCCACGCACGTGTGCACACACACACACACACACACACACATGGATTATGAAGAGAACATAGAATGGGAAGGTTGCTCCAGACAGAGACAGAAGCAGGTGCAAAAGCCCTACAGTGAAAGGAGCCTAGAGTATTTAAGAAAAAAAGATGCCATATATAAATTGTAGTGAAAAGGGGAGAATAGGGTGTAGGGTAAGTGCTGTAGGGCAAGGGGAGAATGCTAAAAAGGAAGCCCACTAATTGATTAATTAGCTCTTTCATTCTGTGAATATTTATTCACTAGTAAACCAAATTTGTAAAAACATGCCTGGCACACACCTTTGAGAGACTTACAATCTGGTGGGAAAGAAAGAGCAATCATGTTGGCACACAGACTAATTTAAATACAGTGGATTCCTAAGAGTGCTGTGAAAGACTACTTTATGGATGGGAGGAACTATTCAGGGAGGTTAAAGAAAGTT
>SJXQ01004146.1:0-12543 GCA_006408695.1 Aepyceros melampus | reverse complement strand
TTAGTCACTCAGTCAAGTCCCACTCTCTGCGACTGCATGGACTGCAGCCTGCCAGGCACCTCTGTCCATGGGATTCTCCAGGCAAGAATACTGGAGTGGGTTGCCAGTTGCTTCTCCAGTCGTAAAGGGTGAGCATGGTTACGAGATTCCCATTTCATGGTTGGAGGTGGCTTGGAGCACACTTTGAAATGGGGTGTGTCCACTGGGTAACGTATGGGTCTCTCTGCATACGATGCTGACGTCACCCCTGTGTGGTCATCAGGACCCCATGTTCAGGTGACAATGTGGCCACACACAGCCCCCGACTCCTCAATGAGGGGCTCGGGCTGCTCAGCCCCTGGAGTCTTGGCAAGAATACTGGAGTGGGTTGCCAGTTGCTTCTCCAGTCGTAAAGGGTGAGCATGGTTACGAGATTCCCATTTCATGGTTGGAGGTGGCTTGGAGCACACTTTGAAATGGGGTGTGTCCACTGGGTAACGTATGGGTCTCTCTGCATACGATGCTGACGTCACCCCTGTGTGGTCATCAGGACCCCATGTTCAGGTGACAATGTGGCCACACACAGCCCCCGACTCCTCAATGAGGGGCTCGGGCTGCTCAGCCCCTGGAGTCTTCACTCCAGGCAGAAGCTGTGGGGAGTGGGCACAGACCGAGGGCTCCCTGGAGCTGGCAGGAGAGAGAGGAATAAGAATACCTTTGTCGGGAGCCACCCTCCGCTTAGTTCCAAACTGCCCGTGTAGCGGAAGATTTGACCGAAGAGTCTCTCTCCCTGATGAACAGTGAGGGACAAAACTGGGGAGACTCCCTCGTGTTCACCACGGGGGACACCTGGTTATCCAGGGCAGGAAATGAGACTGAAAGGGACACAGATAACCCTGAAAGGGGCTCAGTGGCAGGAGCGGACATCACCAGAGCCCTAGCCAATGCAGATAACACTCAACTGCTCTTCGTCGGGCACTGAGCTAAAAATGTCACCTTCTTATTTGGAATCTTTGGTTTAATGCTGGTGACAGGAAATGTAAGCTGCAGTCACTGGTGTTTTCTAGCTACTGATGGCTATCGATTCTGCTGATGATATTCTCAGAGAAACAGACTGGCCTTTAGGGGACCGTGGGACTTCCCTGGCAGCTCCTACAGTAAAGCGTCTGCCTACAATGTGAGAGACCAGGGTTCAGTCCATGGATCAGGAAGATCTGCTGGAGAAGGCAACGGCAATCCACTCCAGTATTCTTGCCTAGAAAACCCCATGGATGGAGGGGCCTAGTAGGCTAAAGTCCATGGGGTTACAAAGAGTCAGACACAACTGTGCGACTTCACTTTCACTTTCTGAATCTCCAGTTTATCTCTGGTATCCTATCATCTCTTGAATATCCTATCATCTCCAAGAATATCAGCCTTTTGGATGCCTCTGACCCTCACATATAGGTCTCAGGTGCCCCAGTTCAGTTCAGTCGCACAGTCGTGTCTGACTCTTTGCGATCCCATGAATCGCAGCACGCCAAGCCTCCCTGTCCTTCACCAACTCCCGGAGTTCACTCAGACTCACGTCCATTGAGTCCATGATGACATCCAGCCATCTCATCCTTTGTCGTCCCCTTCTCCTCCTGCCCCCAATCCCTCCCAGCATCAGAGTCCTTTCCAAAGAGTCAACTCTTTGCATGAGGTGCCCAAAGTACTGGAGTTTCAGCTTTAACATCATTCCTTCCAAAGAAATCCCAGGGTTGATCTCCTTCAGGATGGACTGGTTGGATCTCCTTGCAGTCCAAGGGACTCTCAAGAGTCTTCTCCAACACCACAGTTCGAAAGCATCAATTCTTTGGTGCTCAACCTTCCTCACAGTTCAACTCTCACATCCATACATGACCCCTGGAAAAACCATAGCCTTGACTAGACGGACCTTTGTTGGCCAGGTAATATCTCTGCTTTTGAATACACCATCTAGGTTGCTCATAAATTTTCTTCCAAGAAGTAAGCGTCTTTTAATTTCATGGCTGCAGTCACCATCTGCTGTGATTTTGGAGCCCAGAAAAATAAAGTCTGACACTGTTTCTACTGTTTCCCCATCTATTTCCCATGAAGTGATGGGACCAGATGCCAGGATCTTCGTTTTCTCAATGGTGAGCTTTAAGCCAACTTTCTCACTCTCCTCTTTCACTTTCATCAAGAGGCTTTTTAGTTCCTCTTCACTTTCTGCCATAAGGGTGGTGTCATCTGCATATCTGAGGTTATTGATATTTCTCCTGGTAATCTTGATTCCAGCTTGTGTTTCTTCCAGCCCAGCGTTTCTCATGATGTACTCTGCATATAAGTAAGTTAAATAAGCAGGGTGACAATATACAGCCTTGACATACTCCTTTTCCTATTTGGAACCAGTCTGTTTTTCCATGTCCAGTTCTAACTGTTGCTTCCTGACCTGCACACAGATTTCTCAAGAGGCAAGTCAGGTGGTCTCGTATGCCCATCTCTTTCAGAATTTTCCACAGTTTGTTGTGATCCACACAGTCAAAGGCTTTGGCATAGTCAATAAAGCAGAAATAGATGTTTTTCTGNATGTCCAGTTCTAACTGTTGCTTCCTAACCTGCATACAGATTTCTCAAGAGGCAAGTCAGGTGGTCTGGTATGCCCATCTCTCTCAGAATTTTCCACAGTTTGTTGTGATCCACACAGTCAAAGTCTTTGGCATAGTCAATAAAGCATAAACAGATGTTTTTCTGGAACTCTCTTGCTTTTCCCATAATCCAGCGGATGTTGGCAATTTGATCTCTGGTTCCTCTGCCTTTTGTAAAACCAGCTTGAACATCAGGGAGTTCATGGTTCACGTATTGCTGAAGCCTGGCTTCCAGAATTTTGAGCATTACTTTACTAGCGTGTGAGATGAGTGCAATTGTGCGGTAGTTGGAGCATTCTTTGGCATCGCCTTTCTTTGGAATTGAAATGTAAACTGACCTTTTCCAGTCCTGTGGCCACTGCTGAGTTTTCCACATTTGCTGTTAAATTGAGTGCAGAACTTTCACAGCATCATCTTTCAGGATTTGAAACAGCTCTACTGGACTTCCCTGGTGGCTCAGACGGTAAAGCATCTGTCTACAATGCAGGACAACTGGGTTCGATCCNGTTCTGTGTATTCTTGCCACCTCTTCTTAATATCTTCTGCTTCTGTCAGATCCATACCATTTCTGTCCTTTATCGAGCCCATCTTTGCATGAGATGTTCCCTTGGTAGCTCTAATTTCCCTTGGTATCTCCCCAGGTTCTCCCGTAAAGCAGGAATTATGCCACTTCACATCACAACCAATATATCCCTTTGATCTTCAATACTAACAACCGAGACACAACAGTAATAACAACGACAGTCTAAGATCCTCATCTGAAGCTACCATTTAGAATATGTTCTCTGCACCAGGCACTGCATTAAGCATTTCAGCTTCTTAAATCCTCATGCCTTTATGGAGCAAAGAGGTTGAATCAGAACGTGGCAGAAAGTGAGACACAGGGAAATGAAGATCTGACGCGATGGCCAGGGATGCCTCTGAACCCTCCGGCGCCTTCTTCACAGGCCCCGCACCTGCTCTGCCGCCCTGCCGTGCACCCCAGGATTACCTGGACGGATGCGCTTCTCCAGAAAGAATCCACAGCGTTGTTTTCACAATCTTCTGATGTTGGACAGGATTGGTAGTCAAGTCCTACAGGAAAAACAGACAGACACATTTTATTTCAAAGATTGTAACAGGAAGGGATTTGTTGAAAATATTTGCTGAGTCCATTATAGGCATATATATAAACATTTTTTAGTGCATTTTTTTAAATCTTTATTGAATTTGTTACAATATTGCTCCTGGTTTACATTTTGGCTTCATGGCCAAGAGGCACATGAGATCTTGAGCCCTCCCCAACCAGGACTCAAGCCCACATCCTCTGCATTGGAAGGTAAAATCTTAACCACTGGGCCACCAGGGAAGTCCCTCCAACAAAATATATTGAATCACATTCTACAGAACGTGTATTGGCTTGAAATTCACAGCTCTGTCTACCTAGACCACAAGAAGCCTGGTGAGGAGCATCCAACCCCTGATAAGGAGACATTCATCATTCTGCTCCACACAGACGGGAAGAAGGTGGAGAATCAACAGATGGGTTATTTCTCTGCTGGGTTCGAACCAGTGAGGCATATATTGATGTGTGTGTGTGTGCTCACTTAGTCTTGTCTGGCTCTTTGTGACTCCATGGACTGTAGCCTGCCAGGCTCCTTTGTCCATGGGTTTCTCCAGGCAATAATACTAGAATGAGTTACCGTTTCCTACTCCAACATATATTGATATGTAAATCCAAAATTATAGATAATATTATATTATAAATTATACACATATTGAAAATTATAAATATTTAAAATGTATATGCATGACATATACATATACATATACATATTTGCTTTACTGGGAGAAATGTCTTCTGTAATTAGCACAAGTCTGGGAAGTAAATACAAGAAAAACAGACCCAGACAATAACAGTCCTTAGCCAGAAAACAGAAATTTTATACCACTTAAAATATACAAAAAGTTAAAATGTACCACGTTTAACAATTTTAAGGGCAGAATTCAGCAGCTATATAATGGGATTTGTCCCCCATTACACTATTTTTTAAAAAAAAAGGAGAAAGTGCTCATTGCCAATTCATTCCAGGGAGGACCAAGCAGGACACCATGTGAACTTCTGGAAGGGAAATGCATGAAGATTCCTTGGCCCTTCTGGGGGTACCAGCATCTTAAGGTGCTCACCAATTTGGAGGCTTCCCAAACCCCATCAGTTCAGTTTAGTTCAGTCGCGCAGTCGTGTCCGACTCTTTGCGACCCCATGAATCGCAGCACGCCAGGCCTCCCTGTCCATCACCAACTCCCGGAGTTCACTCATACCCACGTTCATTGNGACTAAGTGAGCACACACACACACATCAATATATGCCTCACTGGTTCGAACTCCAGCAGAGAAATAACCATCTGTTGATTCTCCACCTTCTTCCCGTCTGTGTGGAGCAGAATGATAAATGTCTCCTTATCAGGGGTTGGATGCTCCTCACCAGGCTTCTTGTGGTCTAGGTAGACAGAGCTGTGAATTTCAAGCCAATACACGTTCTGTAGAATGTGATTCAATGTATTTTGTTGGAGGGACTTTCCTGGTGGCCCAGTGGTTAAGATTTTACCTTCCAGTGCAGAGGATGTGGGCTTGAGTCCTGGTTGGGGAGGGCTCAAGATCT
This sequence comes from Aepyceros melampus, assembly GCA_006408695.1. Lineage (NCBI taxonomy): Eukaryota > Metazoa > Chordata > Mammalia > Artiodactyla > Bovidae > Aepyceros > Aepyceros melampus. The sequence goes on along the minus strand of SJXQ01004146.1, from coordinate 7,292 downwards.
CACGTGCCTCTTGGCCATGAAGCCAAAATGTAAACCAGGAGCAATATTGTAACAAATTCAATAAAGATTTAAAAAATGCACTAAAAAATGTTTATATATATGCCTATAATGGACTCAGCAAATATTTTCAACAAATCCCTTCCTGTTATAATCTTTGAAATAAAATGTGTCTGTCTGTTTTCCCTGTAGGACTTGACTACCAATCCTGTCCAACATCAGAAGATTGTGGAAACAACCCTGTGGATTCTTTCTGGAGAAGCGCATCCGTCCAGGTAATCCTGGGGTGCACGGCAGGGCGGCAGAGCAGGTGCGGGGCCTGTGAAGAAGGCGCCGGAGGGTTCAGAGGCATCCCTGGCCATCGCGTCAGATCTTCATTTCCCTGTGTCTCACTTTCTGCCACGTTCTGATTCAACCTCTTTGCTCCATAAAGGCATGAGGATTTAAGAAGCTGAAATGCTTAATGCAGTGCCTGGTGCAGAGAACATATTCTAAATGGTAGCTTCAGATGAGGATCTTAGACAGTCATTATTATTACTGTTGTGTCTCGGTTGTTAGTATTGAAGATCAATGTGATATTGGTTGTGATGTGAAGTGGCATAATCCCTGCTTTACGGGAGAACCTGGGGAGATACCAAGGGAAATTAGAGCAACCAAGGGAACATCTCATGCAAAGATGGGCTCAATAAAGGACAGAAATGGTATGGATCTGACAGAAGCAGAAGATATTAAGAAGAGGTGGCAAGAATACACAGAAGAACTGTACAAAAAAGATCTTTATGACCAAGATAATCATGATGATGTGATCACTAATCTAGAGCCAGACATCTTGGAATGTGAAGTCAAGTGGGCCTTAGAAAGCATCACTATGAACAAAGCTAATGGAGGTGATGGAATTCCAGTGGAGCTGTTCCAAATCCTGAAAGATGATGCTGTGAAAGTGCTGCACTCAATATGCCAGCAAATCTGGAAAACTCAGCAGTGGCCACAGGACTGGAAAAGGTCAGTTTACATTCCAATTCCAAAGAAAGGCGATGCCAAAGAATGCTCCAACTACTGCACAATTGCACTCATCTCACATGTTAGTAAAGTAATGCTCAAAATTCTGGAAGCCAGGCTTCAGCAATACGTGAACCATGAACTCCCTGATGTTCAAGCTGGTTTTAGAAAAGGCAGAGGAACCAGAGATCAAATTGCCAACATCCACTGGATCATGGAAAAAGCAACAGAGTTCCAGAAAAACATCTATTTATGCTTTATTGACTATGCCAAAGCCATTGACTNGAGGACTGTTGGTGCGTCCCCATATATGACTCCTGGCCATTTGCAAGTGGCCTAACGCTGGATCAGGGAGGCAGAGGAGTCTTAACAATGACTGAGGTTGATTTTTTTTCTGTCATTTTGGCCGTCTGGGACCTCAGAACTATAAATAATTTCAATAATCTAATATCATATACTTATATATCAGAATTTTGGAGTAAGATTCACATCCACTATACTTTTTTGGACTAGAATTTTAAGAAGCCTTAGCCAGTTTAGTTCCTGTAAAAAAATCCCACTACAAAAAAAGCATATTTGTGACGTAGTTTTAATTTTTTTGTTCACTTAAGAAATACATATAACTGCATAAATTTTGCTTTATTTCCTTTTATTCAACAATCAATTATGTTTCTTTATGGGAGTGAACAGGCTTTCTGAAAATGTACTTTGATTATGACATTTTTTCAGTAGGAAATGTGTATCATAGATTTTAAGGTCTGACTTGTCACATTAAAGCCAGTGAGATTTAAAATCAGGGATGGCCTGGATGGTTCTCTGCCGCCCTCCAGTGGGAAAGCCAGACGAGGTCAAATATTTTTGGAAAGAAGAGACTGGTTTCTATTTCTAATATTGGCATGTAAAAATATAGACAGAAAAAAGAAGAAAAAAACTAAAAGATACTTTTTTCCTAGTGTGTTTAGAAATAAGTTAATGTTGAATAATGAGCTACTTAGTACCATGGCTTCTAAGGCTAATTAAAACTGAGGATTTGCTGACAATCTACAATCTAAACTAACCTACAACTTTTGACATAAACCTACAACTTCTGACATAAATATTGTAAACATTCTGAGTCTCTATGTTTACTTATATAATATTGTTTCACTTATGCATATTTGTTTAATTATGACCTTGTAGTCTATCATGACACCCTATTTCTTTAGGAAAGCATTCTTTTAAAGAATCATTAAACAATTATAAGGAAATAATGAAACTTCTCACTTTCTCCATGAATCTGGTTGATATAATGACAGGCTTACATTAAAAAGTTTATTAGGTACTTCTGCATTAACTGCATGAGGGTTGAAGTTCTATTCTTTTTAAAATTCATCTTTAAAATATCCACATTAATTCAATAAGCACTAGCAGACAATATTAGCTGCAAACCAAGGCACTCATGATTGTGTGTCTTTAAACAAGTTTTCAAAACACATTAATTCCTCTAAAACAATTAAAACAAAAAACAAGAAAACATTCATGTCTGTCTCCTGATGACGGTAAGAAGTCTAGGGTATGGTTTAAAGACATACCTGGTCACCTTTACTTCCTTCAGTAAATGGATTATGGAGCCAGAAAACATGCATCTAAGCAGGTGGACAAATATGTAAAAAGGCCTTATCATTTCATGAATCTTTTTCCAGGCTGTTGAAAATAAGAAAGTAGATAAGAACAAAAGATTATAGTTCAAGCTTGTTTGAAAATTTTAAAAAGTGATAGAGCCTACATTACATAAAAATCTATCCTCGGAAATTACACTTTGGTAAAGTTATTATAACACTTTGGCATAGTTTCCTGAGCAAGGTGATGATTAAAAATAATACCTAAAGTATACTGAATATTTCCTACCTACCAGGTACTGTGTGAAGATTATTTCATAAGAACTATATGAAATAGTACTGTTGTTATTCCACTTAACAGATTTTTAAAAAACTGAAGGTGTAAGAAGTTAATTAACTTGCTCAAGTAACTTGACAGAGGGAAGGATCATCCTCCAAAGCAAGATTTAACAACTGCAGTTTATTTGGAAATAGAAGCTTTCTAGAAAGAACTCTTTTACTTTTTTTTAATGGATTGTATTTTTATTTAATACACAGGTAGATTTTTTTTCCAGGATGTTAAAGTTTTCATGTTTTCTGAGAGTTTAAAGAGAGGTCTCAAAATTTAAGGACAATAATAGTAGGTGTCAAGGCTTCTTACATTTTGTAGAAATTTTCTTCCTATGTAGAAAATTCTGAGATTGATAAGGGAATTCTGCCAGGATAAGCCTCCTGAGAGTTATACAAGAGAAGACAAAGAATTAAATGGAGAGTGATAAAGCTTATGGTGAATATATCTTTGTAAAGTTGTGAAAGTTCTGTGACACTTCCCCTCCTCATGGAGAAGGAAGAGTAATTAGTTATCTATTGCTGCATAACAAATCATCCCACAACAACAAATATTTATTATCTCACAGAGTTTCTGTAGGGGGAAGAACTTGGGAGTTTAGCTGAATAGTGCTGGCCCAGAAATTCTCATCAAGTTGCAGGCAAGATGCCATCTGATTAACCAAGCTGAGTTCCCATGCACACACTTTTGCTACAAGATGTCTAGAAAAACTGAGTAACTGTCTTTCTCACTTTCTATAAGCAGTGCTCACTACCACCAAGACACACAGTGGGGAATTCCTCAGACACAGAACGAAAACTCAAATGATGGACAGCAGAAAATAAAGCCACAAAACTATCAAATGTAAAGTCATCACTTTGGCTGCTCTACACCAAATAACCATTGCTTTCAATGATCATACTTTAAAAAAGGTTGCTATTTAAAATATTGCAACTAGTCTTTACACAGTCAAGGATGCACTCACTCTGTCACTCTTCAAAAGAGTCAACCCAATGTTTCATCAGTTACTACATCCATTTCTAAGTCTAGAACCTCTAGTTGCTATCTATTCCTCTACACTTTACTAAATAATGAAGTTTACCAACAATATCACACCTCATATGTAATAATGAAGTAAAGGGTAAAGAAAGAAAAGTTAAAACACATAAAAGTATACATCAAGGACTTCTCCTGTAGTACAAAGGTTAAGACTCTACCTTCCAATGCAGGGAACACGGATTCCATCCCTGATCAGGGGACTAAGATCCTGCTTGCAGCAGAATGCAGCCAAAAATAAATTTTATTTAAAAAGTATACATCATACACCAAGAATGGAAACGAAAGATAACTGCTCTCATTTCTTCCCCTATGAGAACTTCACTTTTCTTTATGACTTTCTTTTTCCACCAGCCATTCTACTTTTCCTTTACCTTCAACCAATACACTGATTTCTAAGAGATCTGAGTCTTTGATGGACCTATCTGTTTTATACCAGCAAACCTATTTTTGCTTCATGATCAAGATTAATTACTGCCACCAAAACCCTAAACTTGTTCTTCTCCTTCTCTTGCCTATTCAGTGACACAAGACATGCAAAATGATTAGGTGGCTGTCCCAACTCCAAATCAACGGAACGACTGTTCAGTCTTGTTGGAAGAATTCCTTTGGTTAAAGAAAAAAACAAAAAAACAAAAAAAAAACCCTAAACCAGCTTATACTCTCACAGAATGGCAGTTAAAAAAAATTGTAATTGGGGTCCATAACATCCTTTTGTTGCTAAACCCACTAATTTTGCCTTTGGAAATGTAGTGGTTTTAAAACATATCCACAGATTCCTTGACATTTCTTCCATTTAAAAAAAGAGTCTCCAAGAAGTTCAAATCAGTGCTCATGACACTCTAGAGGAGTAGGATGGGGTAGGAGGTGGGAGAAAGGTTCAGGAGAGAGGGGACATATTTATACCTATGGCTGATTCATGTTGATGTGTGGCAGAAACAAACATAATATTGTAAAACAATTATCCTTCATTTAAAAATAAATGAATTAAATTAAAAAAAATTTTTTTTATATAAACAGCTTTAGCAACTAAGTTCTATGAACCAAATGTGGTTTGAAGTCACTATAGTGGAATCAGGACTTTCACTGTTAGTTTAGAAAAGGCATTACAGTTCCTACCTGGATTTCTCTCTCTTGGGATTCTTGCCCTTGGAATCCAGCTATTTGTTGTAAGAAACCAAATAGCACTATGGAAAGGCCGTAAGTAGGTGTTCTGGCCACAGATTCAGCATCAGTCACCAGACATGGAGTGGGCCTTTAGATGATTCCAGCTCCCAACTTATTGCTGCCCCAACTGGCATCAAGTGGAGAATGGAACACAGATAAGCTGTCCCCACTGAGCTCAACAAAAGTTACAAATCACAAATCTGTAAGCAAAGTAAATTTGAAGATGTTTTAAACAACTAACTTTTAGGGTAGTTATACAGAAATAGATAACAAGAACAAGAAAAAAAGAGTGTCAAACATTGGACACTAGTTCAAAGCATATATTTCATCCTATAACACAGCATCAGAAAGGGTTGTTTCCCAGAAAGCACCATAACTAGGTCTTCAGTAAGACAAGTATATTTAAACTTAAAGTAAATGTATTTCAGAAAGGACAAACAAGTATCGCTTCCTCAATGGTGGGGAGGGCCAATGAAATCCACTTGCCTCGTTGGCTGGTCTTCCTGGAGCATGAGGTCTATCACCACCTCAGGACTGGTCTCTGCTGCTAGCAAACTGAACACTCAGCAGTGGCTGGGTGATTCCATGCATAGCTCTAACCTTGTCATCACTGCCATTTCATTCATGAGTCCACTGAACAACCACTGAGCCTGGAAAAGGAGGCTAAGTTTCATCCACAAAGTGGTTCATTTCATCCAGATGATTCTTAATATTCATTCTGCAAAGTCCATCACCATATTCCTTCCCAAGTCTTCCTTGTTATCAGTTCCCCAATCATGCTCTTTTCATGTCCTTGACCAACTAACTGGCCAAATAATTAGCTTTGTAAGATGAATATATACCTAAGACTTATAGTGAGTGTCAGAATTCCCTCAGGTCAACTCTTCAGTCAGAAAGGTCTAACTGTTCCAGAATGAGATGCTTTACACCAGATACTAGTGTGAGGCCCAGTTCCTTCAGGATTTGGAACTTTATTGTCACTCTGAGTGCCAAAGAATTGATGCTTTTGAACCGTGGTGTTGGAGAAGACTCTTGAGCGTCCCTTGGACTGCAAGGAGATCCAGCCAATCCATTCTGAAGGAGATCAGCCCTGGGATTTCTTTGGAAGGAATGATGCTAAAGCTGAAACTCCAGTACTTTGGCCACCTCATGCGAAGAGTTGACTCATTGGAAAAGACTGATGCTGGGAGGGATTGAGGGCAGGTGAAGGGGACGACAGAGGATGACTGCTGGATGGCATCAGTGACTCGACGGACATGAATCTGAGTGAACTCTGGGAGTTGGTGACGGACAGGGAGGTCTGGTGTACTGCGATTCATGGGGTCGCAAAGAGTCGGACATGACTGAGCAACTGAACTGAACTAAACAATTTTAAATAGTGTATTTCTTTGCCTTCTTATGACAATTTCTCTCTTTTTTTCAGCCTCATGGCTCGCAGAATCTTAGTTCCCCACCAGGGATCAAACCTTGGCCTCAGCAGTGAAAGCCCTGAGTCCCAACCACTGGACCAGGTTGAGTGAGGCCTACCTGCCCCCAAGGCCTGCCCCACAGAAGCAGAGCCCAGAGCCAAGGTCACCACAGAAGCTGGCCGAGCCCTTTGTAACTACTGCCAAAAGCTCCTGATAATCACTAACAAGCTTCCTGACTCCCAATTAGGCAAAGAGGCCCTTTCGAGTAAATACCCTATAGCACCCCAACCAATCACCTAATAACTCCAACCATCCAGCAGGACTTCTGTCTTGAGAATATAAAAATTGTCTATTAACCCACAAAAACTGCCAGCTTTCCCTGGTCTGTCAGGAGGTCAGCCCCTCTGCACTCACAGTTATCTCTGCTCTTTGTTCTTAACAAATCCACTCTCTTCCTGAAATGCTCTGTGTCTGGAAATTCTTTTCCAACCATTGCTCAGACTGCCTCAACAGACCACCAGGGAATTCCCTCTCTCTTCCCTCTCTCTTATTTAATCAGGTACTTGGAGCCTTCTGAAGATGGGACGACCTTCTTTGCCAAACCTTCTACTTCACCTCCTTCCAGGTCAGTTTATAATTATCCGCCCTTTTAGGTGCTTCATGGTAAATATATGGGATCCCCAACAAACTCTTGAAAAGAGTAGCTACTACTACTGCTAAGTCGCTTCAGTCATATCCACTCTGTGCCACCCCCTAGAT
>SJXQ01004145.1:127538-202695 GCA_006408695.1 Aepyceros melampus | reverse complement strand
GGACAGGGAGGCCTGGCGTGCTGCAATTCATGGGATCGCAAAGAGTCGGACACGACTGAGTGACTGAACTGAACTGATGGGAAATGTATTTAGAAGCTGTATCTTAGACCTCAGAATAGTCACTGTTATCAAGTTGTCACTGCTTCTAGGCTTTACAGTGGTCAGAGGAGGAAGTACACATTTTCTTTAAAAATTAAAATAAACAGGAATACAATTAGTTGGTACAAACTTATGCTTTCAGTTCAAGATTTAAGACAGCAGGGTTTGAATTAAGCTTCTATATGTTATGTTGGAATGTATTTTTCTAGCCACTGAAAGGCTTCCTTGAAAACGCTAATTTTAATTATTGTCTTGCTTTTACCTGTTAACATACATACGATTCTGTCACAATAACAGAAACAATATGAGGAACAATAAGTTGTTGAATTATTGCTCACCACAGCTGTGATGGTGGTTCAGATAAATGGCAGCTGCAACAGCAGCACAGAAGCATGGCGGAGAGAAACTAGCATACGTCCAAATCAAGGGCAGCAGCCAAGAGGAGGTACCCTACATCCAAAGTAAGGAGTAGGGGCTGTGCTTTGCTGGAGGAGCTGTGAAGAGATACGCCACGTCCAAGGTAGGAGAAACACAAGTAGGATGGTAGGCACTGAGACAGGGCATCAGAGGGCAGACAGAATACCCACGTTCACAGACAACTAGCCCACCTGTCCCATGGACCACAGCCTTGTCTAACTCAATGACACTAAGCCATGCCATGTGGAGCCACCCAAGACGGACGGGACATGGTGGAGAGGTTTGACAGTATGTGGTCCACTGGAGAAGGGAATGGCAAACCGCATCAGTATTCTTGCCTTGAGAACCCCATGAACAGTATGATAAGGCAAAAAGATAGGACACTGAAAGATGAACTCCCCAGGTCGGTAGGTGCCCAATATGCTACTGGAGATCAGTGGAGAAATAACTCCAGAGAGAATGAAGGGATGGAGCCAAAGCAAAGACAACACGCAGTTGAGGGTGAGCTGGAGATAGAAGCAAGATTCAATGCTGCAGAGAGCAATATTGCATAGGAACCTGGATTGTTAGGTCCATGAATCAAGGCAAATAGTGGTCAAACAGATGATGACAAGAGTGAATATAGACATTCGAGGAATCAAAAAACTAAGATGGATTGGAATCAGAGAATTTAACTAAGATGACCATTATATCTACTACTGTGGTTAAGAATCCCTTAGAAGAAATGGAGAAGACATCATAGTCAACAAAAGAGTCTGAAATGCAGTACTTGGATGCAATCTCAAAATGACAGTATGATCTCTGTTTGTTTCCAAGGCAAACCATTAATACCATTGAAGTCCAAGTCTATGCCCTGATCAATAATGCTGAAGAAGCTGAAGTTGAACAGTTCTATCAAGACCTTCTGGAAATAACACCCAAAAAAGATGTCATTTTCACTATAGGGGACCGAAGTGCAAAGGTAGGAGTCAAGACACACCAGGAGTAACATGCAAATTTGGCCTGGGAGTACAGAATGAAGCAGTTCAAAGGCTAATAGAGTTCTGCCAAGAGAAAGCACTGGTCATAGTAAGTACCCTCTTCCAACAACACAAGAGAAGATTCTGCACATGGATATCACCAGATGGTTGGAACCAAAATAAGATTGATTATATTATTTGCAGCCAAAGATGGAGAAGACCTATACAGTCAGCAAAAACAAGACTTTGAGCAGATGATGGCTCAGATCATGAACATAATATTGCCAAATTCAGACTGAAATGGAAGAAAGTGGAGAAAAGCACTAGACCATTCAGGTATGACCTAAATCAAATCCCTTAGGACTATACAGGGGAAGTGAGAAATAGATTTAAGGGACTAGATCTAATAGACAGAGTGCCTGATGAACTAAGGACAGAGGTTCATGACATTGTACAGGAGACAGGAATCAAGACCATCCCCCAAAAAAAACAAATGCAGAAAAGCAAATAGCTGTCTGAGGAGGCTGTACAGATAGCTATGAAAAAAAGGGAGGCAAAAAGCAAAGGAGAAAGAAAAGATATACCAATTTGAATGCAGAGTTCCAAAGAATAGCAAAGAGACATAAGAAAGCCTTCCTCAGCGATCAATGCAAAGAGATAGAGGAAAACAATATAATGGGGAAGACAAGAGATTTCTTCAAAAATTAGGGATACCAAGGGAATATTTCACGCAAAGATGAGCTCAATAAAGGGCAGAAATGGTATGAACCTGACAGAAGCAGAAGATATTAAGAGGTGGCAAGAATACACAGAAAAACTGTACAAAAAAGATCTTCATGACCCAGATAATCAAGATGGTGTGATCACTCACCTACAGCCAGACATCCTGGAATGTGAAGTCGAATGGGCCTCAGGAAGCATTACTATGAACAAAGTTAGTGGACGTGATGGAATTCCAGTTGAGCTATTTCAAATCTTGAAAGATGATGTTGTGAAAGTGCTGTACTCAATATGCCAGCAAATTTGGAGAACTCAGTCGTGGCCACAAGACTAGAAAAGGTCAGTTTTCACTGCAATCCCAAAGAAAGGCAGTGCCAAAGAATGCTCAAACTACCGCACAATTGCACTCATCTCACACTCTAGTAAAGTAATGCTTAAAATTCTCCAAGCTAGGCTTCAGCAGTACATGAACCATGAAATTCCACATGATCAAGCTGGTTTTAGAAAAGGCAGAGGAACCAGAGATCATATTGCCAACATCCAATGAATTATCAAAACAGCAAGAGATTTCCAGAAAAACATTCTTCTGCTTTACTGAGTATGCCAAAGTCTTTGACTGTGTGGATCACAATAAAATGTGGAAAATTCTGAAAGAGATGGGAATACTAGACCACTTGACCTGCGTCTTGAGAATCCTATATGCAGGTCAAGAATCAACAGTTAGAACTGGACATGGAACAACAGACTGGTTCCAAATAGGAAAGGAGTACATCAAGGCTGTATATTGTCATCCTGCTTATTTAACTCATATGCAGAGTACATCATGAAAATTCTGGGCTGGAGGAAGCAAGGATAGAATCAAGATTGTTGGAGAAATACCAATAACCTCAGATATGCAGATGATATCACCCTTATGGCAGAAAGTGAAGAAGAATGAAAGAGCATCTTGATGAAGGTGAAAGAGGAGAGTGAAAAAAGGTGGCTTAAAGGTCAACATTTAGAAAACTAAGATCATGGCATCTGGTCCCATCACTTTATGGCCAATAGTTGGGGAGACAGTGGTTGACTTCATTTTTCTAGGCTCCAAAATCACTGCACATGGAGAGTGCAGCCATGAAATTAAAACACGCTTACACCTTGGAAGGAAAGTTGTGACCAACACAGATAGTGTATGGAAAAGCAGAGACATTTCTTTGTCAACAAAGGTCCGTGTAGTCAAGGCTATAGTTTTTCCACTGATCATGTATGGATGTGAGAGTTGGACGATAAAGAAAGCTGAGCCCCGAAGAATTGATGCTTTTGAACTGTGGTGTTAGAGAAGATTCTTGAGCATTCCTTGAACTGCAAGGAGATCCAACCAGTCCATCCTAAAGGAAATCAGTCCTGAATGTTCACTGGAAAGACTGATGCTGAAGCTGAAACTCCAATACTTTGGCCACCTGATGCAAAGAGCTGACTCATTTGAAAAGACCTTGCTGTTGGGAAAGATTGAGGGCAGGAGGAGAAGGGAATGACAGAGGATGAGATGGTTGGATGGCATCATCAACTCAATGGACATGAGTATCTGTGGACTCCAGGAGTTGGTGATGGACAGGGAGGACTTGCATGCTGCCATTCATGGGCTCATAAAGAGCTGGACACGACTGAGAAACTGAACTGTACTAAAGTTTTTGAATATAGTGTCCAATTTCTTTCCTTTTTTCTTATGGTTCTCTTTCGTTTTTTGTTTTTTTGGTGTGTGTGTGTGTGGTTTTTTTTTTTTTTGGATGGGCAGTATTTTTTTTTTCCTTAGAAGACATTTCACTCTGAATGTAGAGTCATAAGTCTGAATTTAAAGCCACATAAGTAATGTATTGTTATAGGTAGCTAGGCAACAACTTGATGCAATTCGATTATTAGTCTCTGTTCTCAATTTGTACAGTTCAGTTCAGTCCTTCAGTTGTGTTTGTCTCTTTGCAACATCATAGTCTGCAGCATGCCAGGCTTCCCTATCCATCACCAACTTCTGGAGCTTGCTCAAACTCATATCCATCAACTTGGTGATGCCATCCAACCATCTGATCCTCTCTCTTCCGCTTCTCCTCCTGCCTTCAATCTTTCCTAACATCAGGGCCTTATCCAAAGAGTCAGTATGTTTAGTATGCCTTCAGTCTCTTCTTCTTTTCTTTTTTTTTTATTTTTTGTATTTTTTTAAATATAAATTTATTTATTTTAAATTGGACGTTAATTACTTTACAATATTGTATTGGTTTTGCCATAGATCAACATGAATCCACCACAGGTATACACATGTTCCCCATCTTGAAACCTCTTCCCATCTCCCTCCCTGTACCATCCCTATTCAGTCTCTTCTTAAATCAACCAACATGAATTAAGTGCCTCTCTGTCCCCACTGCACTCCCAACTCTAGGCCAGAAACATAAACCTGCAGAGACTGGAGGCTGATTCCAGCACATTGCTGTGGAGATTTAGTTCCCAATGTATTTTCAGGGGAAAAAAAAAATTAGTTGCTAACATTAAAATCAGTAGACTGTACATAAATATCCAAACTTCTGATTCTCTTGAAAACATGGCCAACTGGCCTGCTTTCCAGCATGGGTGAAGTGGAGGAAAGGCTGCTCCCAGTGGTAATGCCTGTGCTGCCCAGAGTCCAACATGGCCACCTAGTCTTAGTATCATATCTCCTGCCTCCTGGGGATATTAGTTTGTGAGAACTAGATTGCTAGCTCTCTTAAGATAAAGACTACTTTTGTCTTGATCAACTTTGACCTTGAAGCCTTTAACCCAGAACCTAGCACAGAGTTCTCCCTTGTACAGTTGTTGGATGATATAAAATACCTGGTGGATGCATATGACATTTCTTCCAATACTGATTGTGAGAACTAGATTGCTAGCTCTCTTAAGATAAAGACTACTTTTGTCTTGATCAACTTTGACCTTGAAGCCTTTAACCCAGAACCTAGCACAGAGTTCTCCCTTGTACAGTTGTTGGATGATATAAAATACCTGGTGGATGCATATGACATTTCTTCCAATACTGAAACCATGCAATTTAAGTACTGATCTGCCCTAAATCTTCGATGCAGCCTGGCATCATAGGTGCCCCTGATCTGGAAAACTCAGCAGTGGCCACAGGACTGGAAAAGGTCAGTTCTCATCCCAATTCCAAAGAAAGGTAATGCCAAAGAATGCTCCAACTACCGCACAATTGCACTCATCTCACATGCTAGTAAAGTAATGCTCTAAATTCTCCAAGCCAGACTTCAGCAATATGTGAACCGTGAACTCCCTGATGTTCAAGCTGGTTTTAGAAAAGGCAGAGGAACCAGAGATCAAATTGCCAACATCCACTGGATCATGGAAAAAGCAAGAGAGTTCCAGAAAAACATCTATTTCTGCTTTATTGATTATGCCAAAGCCTTTGACTGTGTGGATCACAGTAAACTGTGGAAAATTCTGAAAGAGATGGGAATACCAGACCACTTGACCTGCCTCTTGAGAAATCTGTATGCAGGTCAGGAAGCAACAGTTAGAACTGGACATGGAACAACAGACTGGTTCCAAATAGGAAAAGGAGTACGTCAAGGCTGTATATTGTCACCCTGCTTATTTAACTTATATGCAGAGTACATCATGAGAAATGCTGGACTGGAAGAAACACAAGCTGGAATCAAGATTGCTGGGAGAAATATCAATAATCTCAGATATGCAGATGACACCACCCTTATGGCAGAAAGTGAGGAGGAGCTAAAAAGCCTCTTGTTGAAAGTGAAAGAGGAGAGTGGAAAAGTTGGCTTGAAGCTCAACATTCAGAAAACGAAGATCATGGCATCTGGCCCCATCACTTCATGGGAAATAGATGGGGAAACAGTAGAAACAGTGTCAGACTTTGTTTTTTTGGGCTCCAAAATCACTGCAGATGGTGACTGCAGCCATGAAATTAAAAGGCGCTTACTCCTTGGAAGAAAAGTTATGACCAACCTAGATAGTATATTCAAAAGCAGAGACATTACTTTGCCGACTAAGGTCCGTCTAGTCAAGGCTATGGTTTTTCCTGTGGTCATGTATGGATGTGAGAGTTGGACTGTGAAGAAGGCTGAGCGCCGAAGAATTGATGCTTTTGAACTGTGGTGTTGGAGAAGACTCTTGAGAGTCCCTTGGACTGCAAGGAGATCCAACCAGTCCATTCTGAAGGAGATCAACCCTGGGATTTCTTTGGAAGGAATGATGCTAAAACTGAAGCTCCAGTACTTTGGCCACCTTATGCGAAGAGTTGACTCATTGGAAAAGACCCTGATGCTGGGAGGGATTGGGGGCAGGAGGAGAAAGGGACGACCGAGGATGAGATGGCTGGATGGCATCACAGACTCGATGGACGTGAGTCTGAGTGAACTCCGGGAGTTGGTGATGGACAGGGAGGCCTGGCGTGCTGCGATTCATGGGGTCGCAAAGAGTCGGACACGACTGTGCGACTGAACTGAACTAAAGCCGTTGTATGCCCCTAGGCTGTGCCTGAAGTCTTCACTTTGCCATTTGACAATTTATCCTCCTATCAATCTCCTCTCCAAAGAAGACAGCAACGCATATCTCATGAAGTGGCTAGGAAGATGACATGAAACCACGAATGTGGAGTGTGGCCCTAGAATCCATTTTCATGATACTCTTAGCAGTTTTTTCTCGAAGCAGGCAAGGTTCTCCATCTTCTTAGATGTCCATGCAGATCAGTTTGATTTCCAGTCAAGCTTCAAGAAAGAGATTACAGTTCAATTATCTGTATTCTGAGAAACTTCAAAGTGCACTCACCAAGGACACTGATGAAGGTAAAGATTTTATCGAGAGCTTTGTGATTTTTTTCAGATCTTTTAGTGGCCTAAAGGGGAAAACTAGGGTAGGTCAGAGCATATATAACTAGGGGCTCCTGGTCACCACTACATACTAAGAACCGAAACTCCCTGAGTACCTGGAGCCAGGAAAGAAGCATGAAGTGGCTTGTGCTCCTCAGGATGGTGGCCTTCTCAGAGTGCATAGTCAAGTAAGTATGGGGACTGTAAGTCTCATCATATTCCTTTCTCGGATTTTCCTTTTCATCTGATTATTTTTCAACCCATCAGGTTTAGAAGGGAATGGAATATTTCCCTATGAGTCTTTAAGTTCCACTGTTACTTATTGATAAGTAACTTGCTATAGGAACTGTGGATCCCAAGGTCTTGGTGTAGATTTGGGTTACACAATCTTGGGGTCCAGTCATGTCATGACCTATTGAAAATGCAACTCCTTGCAACTCTTCAGTGCACAGTCTATGCAGATGTTGATGTGGTCCTGTGGAATAGCACTTTTCTACATTTTTTTCCAACATGTCCTCTTTTTTCCATGTCTACTTCAGTATGTATATGCCTATGTCTGCATCTCTGTATCACTGTCATTTATTTCTCCATCTCTTTGGAAATCACTGGGAGTGTGTTTTTCTTTGTGTTGTTTTCTTTTAATTTTTCATTTGACTCGTCCTTCCTTCTCAAGCCTCTGAACAAGCCTTACTTGTTCCCTATATCTTGAATTCTTCTTTCAACTCTCTCTTCTCTCTAAATGTTGAGAAAGATACACTGTTTTATATACAATGTTTTATATCTGACAAGCAGTGTGACCACAGCCAACTCAGAAACTTCTTGCGTTTCAAATTGCTCCCTTGTAAAAGAGGATAAGAGTCGCCCTTCTAACTCATTCCTTTAGGTTCTATGAGAAGGATAGATTGGGATGGCAACAGCAATGCTAATGGCTGTCATTGTTGAGACTTCCTATTTATCAGGTACCTTATATCCATCACTTCACTTATCCCCAAGATATTCTATTTAGAGGGGTTGCATTGTTACATTCTACCATTTTACCAAAGGGGAGACTGAGACACCACATGGTCATAAGGGTTACCCAAGATTGCAGAGCAGAACCTATACTCAAATCTATGTCTTTGCCATGGTATTTGCATAAAATATGATAATAAGAGGATAAGAGTCGCCCTTCTAACTCATTCCTTTAGGTTCTATGAGAAGGATAGATTGGGATGGCAACAGCAATGCTAATGGCTGTCATTGTTGAGACTTCCTATTTATCAGGTACCTTATATCCATCACTTCACTTATCCCCAAGATATTCTATTTAGAGGGGTTGCATTGTTACATTCTACCATTTTACCAAAGGGGAGACTGAGACACCACATGGTCATAAGGGTTACCCAAGATTGCAGAGCAGAACCTATACTCAAATCTATGTCTTTGCCATGGTATTTGCATAAAATATGATAATAATGTGCCTCATAAAAATGATTAGAAAGTACACACGGCCATTACAATCACAGTTATACCTTAACATTGACAGCTTGTTGTAGCATCTTCTTTGTTTTCCTTTGTCAAATGCTTGGTGAAAGAATATGTCTAAGGAGAGTGAAGACCATGAAAAACACCCTCAGTGGAAACAACATGCTGAAATTTCCTGAAGGAGCATGATTACAGACTGTCCCATATTTCCTCTCATGGCTCAAATCTAACTAGTCACCCACTGAGAAACATCATGGATGTGAGTATTATGGGAGGATGGTGCTCACAGTGCCCCATGGTGCTCTAGCCTAGCACTGGGGTTCACCTGGAGGTGCCAGGAGGAATGTTTGGGTTGGGGTTCCTGCAGGAGGCAGAAACCCTGGAAAACAGGGACCCCAACCAGAGATGAAGTCACTCTCATCCTCAACTGTTGGTTTTGGTGACTGGCCTGGCACTTACCAGGTGGAAGATAAACATCCATTTCTGTGTCAAAGATGTGTCATTAGTTTGAGGGCGATTGTTCCTTAGGAATCAAGTGAGCCACTTAATTACACATGAAGAGTGAACCATCACTGATCAAAAGGTAGAACCAACTACAAAGCAATTGTGAATCCCCAGGTAGAGGAATTCAGTATCTACAGATGCAAGAACCACAGCAGTAAAAAGTTACTGAACCCGTATTCCGTGTAAGGCCATAAGAATCTAACACTGTGGTTACTGTTTTTAGATTAGACAAAGGGCTTATTTTGACTTCAAGAATCCCCATGCCAGCATGAGAGATAGGCAAAGAGTAAATACATGTCGAGTGAAAGGGTCTCCTCTGTGAAGTTGATTGGATGTGGTCTGATAGAGGGAGTGGCTGGGGTTGATCCACAAGGACCTCCTGAAGAAGGGCGTGCTAAGGCTGGGATTGAAGAGATTACAGAGCTTCTCAAATGAAGGCAACAGAACTTCCCTGGGTGTCCAGTGGTCCTGGAAGTCCAGTAATTATGCCTCTGAGCTTGCAATGCAAGAGGACCATTTCAATGCCTGGTCATAGAACCAATATACTGCATACAATGTAACACAGGAGAAATACATCAAATGCAGATACCTCTGTGACAGAAGTCTGTGAGCTGCACAGTGGTTAGAAAGTGATCTCAAGAGATATGTGACACTCAGAGGGAGGCATCAGTGTGGGAATAGAGGGGGGCCAGTTCTGCACTAACCCACTCCATCCTTCTCCCTGTAGATGCTCTACGTGGGTAACATCACCATTGAAACGCCCCCTCAGGAATTCCAGGTTGTCTTTGACACAGGCTCATCTGACTTGTGGGTGCCCTCGGTCTTTTGCACCAGCCCCAGCGTGTTGTGAGTACAGACCTCGTACCCAGACCATCCTTCACTTGCCCTGCCGCCCTGTTTCCACTCTTGGCACCTGTTGACACTCATCTCTTGTGTCTGAAGCTACACACTTTGTGTTCAGACTCTCAGTCTTCCACCTTCCGTCCTATCCAAAAGACTTTCAGCATCAGGTACAATACTGGAAGGATGAAAGGACTTGTTGTTTATGACACAGTTCGGGTAACAAATGTTGAGTCAG
The DNA here is from genome assembly GCA_006408695.1 of Aepyceros melampus. Taxonomy (NCBI): domain Eukaryota; kingdom Metazoa; phylum Chordata; class Mammalia; order Artiodactyla; family Bovidae; genus Aepyceros; species Aepyceros melampus. Next base: position 192,610 of record SJXQ01004145.1, on the reverse strand, counting down.
GACTGGCTATGGAGTGACACTGCTTGCAAAACAGATGCAGAACCCTCTGGCAGGACCCTTCCTAACTCGCATAGTTACTGGTCATCACATCCACAGGATAATGTCTGTGGGGAGGCAGTGCCAGTGGTTACATATGAGCAAACAGATTAGCTAACCCAGAGAGTGGCTTGAGGTATGGACTTGTAGCTCCTCTGCCCATGAGTAGTTCAAGGATCATTTTGCTGGGAGTGAGAAGAGGGGGGGAAAGCACCTACTTTTATATTCACAGACTGTTCGAGGCACTTTCAGGTGATAACTAGTTTAATCCTGCAACAACCCCACACAGCAGTTACTCTGATTAGCTCATGAGACATATGAGGAAGCTGAGGTGCATACAGCAAGGGTCGTGTTGAGGGCACACATGTGGTAAAAGGTGGAGTTAGGCTGGCTTTTCAGGACTGAAGTTGCTGTGGGATGTTTGGGGACAGGATAAAACTGATCTGGAGACCCTGGGGGCAATCAAGGGCTTCAGGTATCCAGAGTGGGAAACTGGAGGCCTGAGAACTCAAGGGGCCTGACAAATGAGTTCTCAAATAGAGGACCCTTGAGAGTCTAATAAACTTATGGCCTGCCTCGCCCAAAGTACTTGAATAGTTCTGCTCTCTCTTTTTCTCTCTCATACACACTCACACAAATACACACATATCCCCAAAAGCGAATTCCCCAGGCAATAATTTCATAGAACCTTGCAAACAAGATTGTGTTTTCGGCTTCTGTCTTCCTGGACAGATGCAGAATCCACAGTACATTACAGAGAATGCAGTCCATTCCTGTCATTAGCTCACAGCGATGCCAAAGAGAAGGCTATCTTGCTCTCGACTCATTTTGTCCATAAGGTGGCGCCAATGGGTCCTGGTCTGACTTGGTTCCACACCCGTACAGAAGCCAGGAGGCCAATTTTACTCACTCAGGTGGTGTTTTTCAGAGGGGCAGATGATTAAAATTCACAGCCTCTCTCAAATGGAACCCAAATTCCCCTCCCAGCTTGGTCTAACCATCTGTGGGCCTCCGAAGACAGAGCTCAGCCTCAATTCTTCTCTGAGGATATAATGGCAAAGCACCCCAGCCCAGTCCTAGCCCCACTTCACATACCTGTAAGTGGGAACACTCATCTCCCACAGATTGGGGACCCCTAAATACTGGTCAGCCATTCGGTCTAAGCCTGGTGGAATCCCGGTTTGAGGGTATACCTTTTCATGGCATCTTGGGCTTGACTACCCCAACATATCCTTCTCTGGAGCCATCCCCATCTGTGACAAGCTGAAGAATCAAAGTGCCATTTGTGAGCCTGTTTTTGCCTTCTACTTGAGCAAGTAAGTCTGAGATGGACAATCCCTTTTTCCAAATTAGCTGTAAGATGCTTTCACTTGCATGAAAATTATAGAACACTTGATAAAGAATTATCCTGTGAGATAATCCAACCCAGGATAACTATGGCTCCATGTCCCTACCTGGCTTCAACACTGGCTTTTATAAATAACGTTTTATTGGAACACAACCTTGTTCTTGAGCTCAAGATCAGTAACTTGGTCTAGGGACGTCAGTGAAGAGGAAGCCTAATGGAAGGCAACAGGAAACACTTTGAATAAAAGGCATTAGGATTTGCTTATGAATTTGATGAGGAAGGAAGGAGAAGGATGGTGGATATCCTTCCTTCCTCATTAGCATTTCACTGGGAGCCCAGGACCAGCTACCAAATTTGTAGGAGCCAGTGAAAAAGAAAAGTGTGGGACACAAAACTGTGGAAACCCTATTCAAGAAATTTTAGTCATTTTAAGACAGGAGAGCAGAGGTGGGGTCCCTTCTGAATTTTGGGCCCTTTGGATAGTAGAGGTCACAGGCCAGTGGAGCCAACTCTGGGTGACCTGAACCCAAACCCTTAGAACTCCAGGCCTTGATTTTCATGAAAAATGACAAGGTGGACAAAGGGAAAGACAAAACACTTCAGCACCCTGTCCTCTGAGAGTGTCTGAGCACTCAGGTCGCTGGAGGTCCAGGGAGTCTTCAAAAGACTTAGTGGGTGGAGCCCAGCCAAATGATTCAGTTGCTAACCTCCTCTGTGCAACTCATTAGCCAATAACAGACCTCAGTCTGGATCTCAATCTCTCCTAGATGCTATTTCTGCTTCTGTACATGGGGACCTTGTTAGGGCCTTGATGGGTAGATAAGCACAGCTCCAGACAGTGCTGCTGTTACTGTCTTACAAGGATCCCCTCTTCTTTTCTCTCTACAGATACAAGCGGGAGGGCAGTGTGGTGATGTTTGGTGGGGTGAACCACCGCTACTAAAAGGGAGAGCTCAACTGAGTACCATTGATCCAAGCAGGCGACTGGAGTGTACACATGGACCAGTAACCCTCTCCCTCTGAGGGTCAGCCCAAGTGATGCTCCCAGTAATGTAAATGGACACAGGCAGACACACACAAATGCATTCTCAGACACATAGTCACACAGACATATAAACCACCCACAATGACACAGACAGACACACAGACACATGAAAACACACAAGCAAACACATGTAAACAAACACAAAGGCACATGAAAACAAGCATAGTCAGAGACACACAAGCACACACAGAGACACATACAAACACACATACAAACACACAAGCACATAGATACAAAAACATGGGTTCATAATTCCCAGGCCTTCTGCACATGGCTATGACCAGGGTCCTAAAAGGGCCCAGAGAGGTCTGTGCAGCTGGGAGAGGCTGCATCCACTGCCCTTTGAGGTGGGGAGCATGGTTAGAGGACTCTACAATGTGGTGAACAGAGGATCAGGGAGAACTTTACCAGCCTGAACAGAGTTATGGTAAGATAATCAACAGTCCAGGGCTACCAAGGACATAGGAAGTTCTCAGTACAGATTAATGTCTGTTTATTTTTTTTAATTAATTTTTATTTTTTGTTTGTTTTGCTTTACAATACTGTATTTGTTTTGCTATACATTGACATGAATCAGCCACGAGTGTACATGAACTCCCAATCCCGACCCATACCTCCCCCCTCCCGCCCCACACCTTCTCTCTGGACTATCCTCATGCCTCAGTCCCAAGCATCCTACATCCTGCATCGAACCTAGACCAGCGATTCATTTCACTTATGATATCATACATGTTGCACTGCCATTTTCCCATATCATCCCTCCCTCTCCCTCTCCCACAGAGTCCAAAAGGCTAATGTCTGTTTAAAAAGAGGGACAGCCCTGAGCAAATGGGGAAAACTGGTTTCCATAGAGAGCAGCTACCCAGCAGTGGAGAGAGGTTGGCTGCAGTCTTAAGATGTGAAAGCAACTAATAGAAAGATACCCCACATACCTGCACACACAGTGGAACAGAGGCTATAACAGAGAATCAGGAAGGTGGGATACAGGAGTGACCTGAGGACAAGAGGCATAATTGATAGGATTCTGTGTGATACCCTCAGACAAAAGCTGACCTATCCTTTGGAGTTTCTGTGGGCTAGTCATGTATTTCCTGGCCAAGGTCTCAGGGTCTGAGCTGGTTGTAGGAGCAGTGCTAGCAGACCCTCTCTCCCAGAGGAGCCCCTCTCTCCCATCGCTATGAGAATCTTCTCCCCCGGTGAATCTCCATCTTCACTCTGTGTGTGACCTGTTATATGTTTCCCACTAGATACAGCTCTCTGGATGTTTCTTATTGTTTTCTCAGTCTTCATTCACTCATTGAACAGACAAGCATTGGGCATCCACTGTGTGCCAGGCACTTTAGGAAGACAATGAGAATAAAACTCGCCCTCACATCTGAGAAGGCAGATGTACATGAAGTGACTCGCCCACATAGTGAATTGTGACTTTGATACATGCTAGACATGAGGAGGAGAAGGCAATGGCAACCCACTCCAGTAATTTGCCTGGAAAATACCAGGGACAGCAGAACCTGGTGGGCTGCCCTCTATGAGGTTGCACAGAGCGGACACGACTAAAGTGAGTTAGCAGCAGCAACAGCAGCAGACATGAGGAAGGGTACAGAGAGTGACCAAGACAGGAGACTGATAAACACTGGGGGAAAGACTTTCCGAAAACTGTACAATTAAGCTGCAATCTGGAAGATGAGAAGAATTTACTAGTCAAAGTGGAGTGGAGTCTTCTAGGAAGGAAGACCATCCTGTGTTAAGGTGCCAAGAGCCTGGTGTTTTCAAGTACTGCATTTGAGGATGTCAAGAAAGGTGCTGTGTTGAGAGCAAAGGAAAAAAGAGCAAGAAATAAAGGGCTGTTTAGGAGATAGTCAGGAAGAGGGCAACTCTGGGGAGACTCAGAGTGACCTTGATGCACGCTTTATTCCATTGTCTCTCAGCATCTCCATGAAAAGAAAGGTAATTGCTTGTTCTGGAGGCTGCGAGGCCCTTGTGGACATTGGGTCAGCACTGATCAAAGCCCCAAGAAAACTAGTCAGTAACATGCAGAAGCTCATCAGCGCCAAGCCATGGGGTTCCAAGGTGAAGGGTCATGCCACAGGGTCACTCCCAGTCTCCACACACAACAAGGATCTCCAAGGCCAGCCTCTCTCCCTCTCTCTCTCTAACAGCTCTACATTTCCTATTTTGCAGTAAATACCCTGCCCTCTATTATCTTCACCATCAACAGCATCAACTACTCGGTGCCAGCTCGAGCCTATATCCTCAAGGTGAGGGGACAAAACTGAGGGTTGGTTCTCAAACTGGAGCTTGCAGAAACCCATAGGCTGCTGCTGGGAGGAGGGCGCCATCTGCAGGCCATGTCACAACATTGCAGATGCTGCTGAGCTCTGTGGCTGGGCCAGTGCCTTCCAGAAAACCAACCACTTGAGATTAAAGGGCCGTCTGGGACACTGATGTTCCAGAAATAAGTGTGGAGATGCCACAACATGCTGGTATGGTGGGAGTCAGAGGAGAGGAGAATACTAAGGTCCTCAGTCCTCAAAAGCTTCAATTCTATCTGAACACTAAGGTGCATAACATGGAAGTCAGCTCTAGCAGTCCCTGAAATAGACCATGTTACAAAGAAAATGGCTGGGGACAGTCCCAGTGTGATGCCCCAGCATAAGTTAACAGTCTGCCTTCCCTTCTTAAAGTTTTTCTGGTTTGAATGATAAATTACCTGGTCAACCTAGTACTCAGCTGCATCTTCCCCTTGCTCTGGCCAGGTGCCTCCTTTTTGAGTTCAGATACCCGATCCCTCCGTGGGGAGTTTGGATGCTAAGGTGTATAAAGGGTGTACAGTGACTGCTCAGCCCCAGCACAGAGTGGAGGCTTCATGTCAGCTTCCTGCAAGAGTTCAGAGCAGGCTGATGGGCTCAAAGAAGAATTTGAGGAAGAGAGGGAATTTCAGGAATTCTAAAACCATAAACACATTGAGCAATCTGGAGGGTTGCTTGGTTCTAGGCAAAACTGCACTGCATTCCATGCAAATAGTATTGTTAAGGTGGTCTGCACTGGGGTACTGGGGACTTACTAGGGTTGATGAGGGCTACAGACTGACCAGTGGGGATGGGGAACCAAAGTACACTACCCAACCAAGCCTGGAGTGGCCAAGGAGGGTGAATGCAGACCAAAGGAGGCTTCGCAGTTCCGGAGTTAAGTCATCAGGAACGTGTTGTGGGCACTGCTCTATTTAAGATGGATAACCAACAACAAGTTATTGTGTAGCACAGGGAACTCCCCTCAGTTATATGACAGCCTAGATGGGAGGGATATGTTTGGGACCAGGATGCATGGATATATATGGTTGGGTTCCTTTACTGTCCACCTGAAACTCAGAATATTGTTAATCAGCTCTACTCCAATACAAAAATGTTTTTAAATAAAGTATGGATTGTGAGGACACAGGAGGAGAACCAACATTCTCTGCAGAGAAAACAAGGAGTAGGAGTCAGAAGAAAAGAAACAGGGAGTGAGGGGAACTATGAACACAGTTGTTCTTTTCAAAAAATAATATTAAAGTTTGGCTAATCTTCAGTGTTGTGTTAAGTTCTGCTGACAGCAATGTGACTCAGTTATACACATAAAAATATTTTTTCTTATTCTTTTTCATGTGGTTTATCACCGAATATTGAATATAGTTCCTTATGCTCTACAGAAGGGCTTTGTTGTTTTTCATTCCTCTGTTTCCCCAACTCCCAGTCCTCCGCTCACCACACCCTTCCGCATGGCAACCTCATGTCTTGGCCCTCTTTGGTTTTGGATGAACTCTCATATCCCCTGCTCCTGAGAAAACTCCTTGAGACTTACCAAAAGTGAGAAATAAAACAAAGAATTGTGCTGGGTCTGGATATTGGCGGGGGGGGATGTTTACAGGTAAGGGCTCATGCTTACTGGTGTGTGTCTCTGACTCCCCCAGGATTCTAGAGGCCACTGCTATACCACTTTTAAAGAGAACAGAGTGAGGACATCTACAGAGACCTGAATCCTGGGTGACATCTTCCTGAGGCTGTATTTCTCTGTCTTTGATCGAGGAAATGACAGGATTGGCCCGACACGGGTAGTGTAAATGTTTGGAGTGGTTCAGGAATCAGTAAGGCCTCTCCTAACACACACTCACTCACCCTTTGAGCACTCCTTCCCAGGATGCTCATGAACTGTACTTGGTGGTCTGCACACCCTATTCTCAGTAAAGAATAAAGGATTTCACTCTTAATGGTACTGAAACAAATCGGTGCATCTGTTTGTGTCTGGGAGGTGTACAATGATCGGGAAGGATCTAGAACAAAGTCTGAATCAAAATTGAGAGGAGCCCAACTCCAACTGGCTTCAAGAAAAAGGGAGACTCATTGAAATGATTTTACGAATACAGGACACAAGAATCAGAGCAAATACAAAGATCTCAGTGACTGGACCCAAGAAATCAGAAGTCATCAACCCTCTCTCATCCTTGCTCTTTCCCTTTGCTCTTCTTTGATGGTCTTAGCCTGACAACTTTCTTCCTTAAGTCTCCTACACCTAGTGAGGCAGTCTAAGCTACATGCCTTAGGGTTTTAAATACCGAATGCATCACCTAGTAAGAAAGAAGTTTGCAGACATCAGAGTTCAAGGGTGTTCTCTGAATGTCCCACCTCAGATTACATGTACAGCCCCAGATACATGAGGTCTTATGACTGGCTTTACATTGTCTTTGGCCCTGACCCAGCAGCACACATGATTATCAATTTCCTCCAGAACTTCGGGACTGAAGCTGGGGAGAGGCAGTCCCAGTGATAACCACTGGGGGATGGTCTAGGCCATGGAAGAGATTGTGATGACTCACCAACTCCACCACCTCCACATTCAGAGGAATTATATATACGTGGTAATTAAATAGACTCTCTTCATCCCATGTCAGATGATCATATCACTGGGCTTCTCCTCCAGGGGATTTTGGGCGAGGTATTTCATGCAGAGCTGGTTCCCTCTTGTTCCCACACCCCAGTCACCAGCTCTATGCTACATATGCCTGCTCTGTCCTTTCCAGTTCTACTTGGTAAGTGGTGGCCCCAGTGGATCCCTGAGCCATCCCCCTCCTCCAGGGCCCAGAATGCCCCTTCCTTGGCCTCCAGTGCTGCTGGGGAGAATACAACGCAAGGATCGGGGGACCCAAGGTACACAGAGCCTTCAGCATTTCTGAGCTTCCTCCAGGGGAGGAGCTACAAACTATTTGCTTGGAGCTGCCATGGTTAGGCACTTTTGCAGTGGAAGTATCCATTCTTTCCACCTGGAGGCCTTCAGCAGATGCCTCAGCTGAGTCAGCAGGGGTCACAGGTTGATTTCCTTTCAGATTGATTGGTTTGATCCCCTTGTTTTATAAGGGACTCTCAAGAATCTTCTCAAGCACCGCAATTCAAAAGCTCAATTCTTTGGCATTCACCTTTTCTTATAGATTCACCCAAATCGCACATCTGTACATGATTACTGAAAAAATCATAGCTTTGACACTACAAGCCTCTGTAGCAAAGTGAGTCTCTGCTTTCTTAATACACTGTACAGATGTTTCACAGCCTTTCTTCCCTCCAAGGATCAAGCATCTTTTAATTTTGTGGCTTCAGTCAAGACCATAGTGATTTTGGAGCCCAAGAAAATAAAATATGCCACTGTTTCCACTTTTCCCTCATCTATATGCCACGAAGTGGTGCAACAAGATGCCATGAAAGTTGAGTATATTTTTGTGAATAATTTTTTGAATGTTGAGTTTTAAGCCACTTTTTGCATCTCCTCTCCTCATCAAGACACTCTTTAGTTCTTTGCTTTCTGCCATTAGGGCAGTGCCATCTTCATTTCTGTGAATGTTGATATTTCTCCCAGCAATCTTTATTCCAGTTTGGTAATTATGCAGTCCACATATCGAATGATGTATCCTATATGGAAGTTAAATAACCAGAGTGAGAATGTACAGGTTGTCATGCTTATTTCCCAGTTTAAAATCTTTCACTGGTTCCGCGTCTAATTTCCGCATTTTGAGCTACATACAGACTTTTCAGGAGACAAGTAAGGTGATCTGATACTCTCATTTCCTTAAGAATTTTCCACAGTTTGTTGTGGTCCACACAGTGAAAGGTTTTAGCATAATCAGTGAAGCAGACAGAAATGTTTTCTGGGATTCCCTTGCTTTCTCTATGCTCCAATGGATGTTGGCAAATTGATCTCTGGTTCCTCAAACCAGCTTGTACATCTGTAACTTATCAGTTCATGTAGTGTTGAAGCTTAGCTTGAAGTATTTTGAACACTACCTTGCTAGCACGTGAGATGAGCACAATTGCATGATAGTTTGAACATTCTTTGGAATTGCCTTTCTTTTGGATTGGAATGAAAACTGACCTTTTCCAGCACCGTGGCCACTGATGAGTTTTCCAAATTTGATGACATATTGAATGCAACACTTTTACAGCCTCATTCTTTAGGATTTTTAAATAGCTCAGCTGGAATTTCATTACCTGTCCTATCATTGTTTGTAGTGATGCTTCCTAAGGCCCACTTGACTTCATACTCCAGTATGTCTCGCATTACATGAGTGACACAAGCAGCATCCTTATCCCAGTCATTATGACTTTTTTTTTTTTTTTTACAGTTCTTCTAACATTCTTGCCACCTCTTCTTAATCTCATCTGCTTCTGTTAGGTCTTTGACTTTTCTGCCTTTTATTGTGCCCATCCTTTTATGAAGTGTTCCTCTGGTAGCTCCAACTCTCCTGAAGCAATCTATACTCCTTACAATTCTATTTTTCCTCTAATTCTTGCACTGTTCACTTATGAAGATTTTCAAATCTCTCCTTGCTATTCTCTGAAAGTCTTCATTCCATTGAGTATATCTTTCCCTTTCTCCTGTGCCTTTCTCTTCTCTTATTTTCTCATCTGTTTTTAAGGCTTGCTCAGGCAACCCCTTTTCCTTCTCACATTTATTTTTCTTGGAGATGGTTTTGGTGACCACCTCCCCTACAATGTTACAAACCTCCATCCATAGTTCTTCAGGTAAACAGACCTAATCCCTGGAGTCTATTATTCGTCTCCACTATGAATTCATAATGTATTTGATTTAGGTCATAGCTCAATGATCTAGTGGTTTTCCTTACTTACTTCAGTTTAAGCCTGAATGCTGCTTGCTTCTGCCTAAACATTGGTGCCAGATCACCACCCACCACTCCCAGTGGGTGTGGAGCAAAAACACACAATTTGAGGACAGTTACCCTGGGCTTGTGATTGGCTTTTCACATGCTTAGCTGTGTGACCTTGATCAAATCTCTTAACCTCAGTTTTTCAACTGGAAAATGGGCACCATGATTACAGTTCCACTTTCTAGATTGCATGTGTGCCTGCTAAGAAAAAATGCCCCTGAGATTGCTTTCTGGGTTCCTGACTCTGGAACAAATATGAATTATTCTGCCACCTGTGGAGATGGAAATCTTCTGTTTAGAGGTTACGACTGCTGTCCCCAAGACTAAATATCGATTCAAGCCAAATGACATCTATCTCTGAACCATGACCCAGAAATCTGACTGAGCCGATGCTTCTGTTTTCTGGCCTCCAACAAGAGCTACTAATTACTAGCTCAGACTACTCCCTTCCCAACCTTACCTGTCAGCCTTTCCTTGTCAACTACTTTAGCCTGAAATCACACTGCAAGGAGAGTTTTAAGGCTTTTGGTCTCTTTTTTGGTTTCCCGCATCTCCAGCGTAGCAACAAGTAGCTGTTATGCCTACTTGTCATGGCAACAGCTATGGAAACCTATACAGTCCAATCTCAGTCTGTTAAATGAAACTGTCTCTCTCTGGCCTCTCATGTTTAAATTACCTACAGTTGCCTTAGAAACCTTCCTATGCTTGCTGTTTAACAACCAAATATGTGTCCACCTGATCTATGGTCTATGTTCATCAGTGATATTGGCTTGCAGCTTTTCTTCTTCTTCTTCTTTTTTTTTTTTTTTTTTGTGGCATCTTTGTCAGATTTTTATATTAGGGTGATGGTGGCCTTATAGAATAAGTTTGGCAGTTTGTCTTCATCTGCAATTTTCTGGAAGAGTTTGAGTAGGATAGGTGATAGGTCTTTTCTAAATATTGGTAGAATTCAGGTGTAAAGCCATCTGATCCTGGGCTTTTGTTTGCTGGAAGAGTTCTGATTACAGTTTCAATTTCCGTGCTTGTGATGCATGTGTTAACATTTTCTGTTTCTTCCTGGTTCAGAGTTGGAGTTGGAAAGTTGTACTTTTCTAAGAATTTGTCCATTTCCTCCAAATTGTCAATTTTATTGGCATATAATTGCTGAGAGTAGTCTCTTATCATCCTTTGTATATCTATATTGTCTGTTGTGATCTCTCCATTTTCATTTCTAATTTTATTGATTTGATTTTTCTCCCTTTGTTTCTTGATGAGTATGGCTAATGGTTTGCCAATTTTATTTATCCTCTCAAAGAACCAGGTTTGGGCTTTGTTGATTTCTGCTATGATTTTTTTTGTTTGTATTATTTCTGCCTCATTTTTAAGATTTCTTTCCTTCTGCTAACCCTGAGGTTCTTCATTTTCCCTTTACTATTTGCTTTAGGTGTACAGTTAAGTTATTTATTTGACTTTATTTATTTATTTAGATTACTTAGTTGACTTTTTTTCCTGATTCTCAAAAAGCATATCCTTTGCACAATTTACTGAAAGAATGTAGTCTTATGTTGCACTTGGTTGTTCTCCTTTAAGATGAAATAACTGTTCCTCTCCCAATTTTAAGGTCATTCATTTGTTCAAAAACTGAGAGGAAGCATGATGCTTTGTTTTACAGAATGTCCCACTATTGAGTTTAGAGCACGAGTCCACAATACCAGCACAGTGGGTTAGGACCAGTACCAGTCCTTGGTCTATTAGGAACCAGACCTCCACAGCAGGAGGTGAGCTGCAGGCCAATGAGTGAGGCTTCATCTGTATTACAGCTGCTCCCAAACACTCTCTCATCACCCCAGAAGGGACAGTCTAGCCTGTTTTCCTGGAACTGTTTGAGCTACATAGCGTATGTTTAATAGAAACGAAAATAGCATAAATATTGATGATGATTATCCTTTCTCAGTGCTCCAAATGGTGAGTTTGTGCCCTAGCAATCTATCACAGTGACAAATTAGATGTTGCTTATTAACATTTGGACACATTCAGCCAGTTTAAAGTTAAATATTAAAAAACTAAGATCATGGGATCCCGCCCCATCCTTCATGGCAAATAGAAGGAGAAAGGGTGGAAGCAGTGACAGATTTCTTCATCTTAGCCTCTAAAACCACTGTGGATGGTGACTGCAGCCATGAAATCAGAGGACGTTTGCTTCTTGGCAGGAAGGCTATGAGAGACATAAACAGGGTGCTGAGAAGCAGAAACATCATTCTGCCCAACAAAACTGGTAGATGTTTGGCCTTTTCATTTGGATTCCTAAACTTTCTCTCCAGTCCCCACTGGTCTCTGAAGTCCCTCAGCTTTCTGGTGCTTCACGGTTCCCAAGATTATTTTGTGCATTTATTTATGCAGTCCTGAAATCAGCCATCTCTTTAAGATCATCTGATGGGAAATCTATTTAGAAGCCACATGTTAGACCTCACAAGAGTCACTGTTATCAAGTTGGAATTGCTTGTAGGCTTTACAGTGGCCAGAGGAAGAAGTACACATTTTCCTTAAAAATTAAATAAAAAGGAATATAATTAGTTGGTACAAACTTATGTTTTCAGTTCAAGATTTAAGACAGCAGGGTTTGAATTAAACTTCTTTATGTTATGTGTGAACCTCTTTTTCTACCCACTGAAATTTTACTTCAGAAAATTAGTTTTAATTATTTTCTTGCTTTTACCTGTTAACATACATATGATTTTGTCACAATAACAGAAACAATATGAGGAACAATAAGTAGTTGAATTATTGCTTGCTTCAGCTGCGGTGGCAGTGCAGAAGTGTGGCGGAGAGGAACTATCCCACGTCCAAACCAGGGGGTGGCAGCCAAGAGAAGCTACCTTACTTCCAAGGCAAGGAGCAGTGGCTGCACTTTTCTGGAGCAGCCGTGAAGAGATATCCCACATCCAAGGTAAGAGAAAACCAATTAAGAAGGTAGGCACTGAGAGAGGGAATCAGAGGGCAGACAGACTGAAACCACAATCATGGACAACTAGCCAATCTATCACACAGATCATAGCCTTGTCTAACTCAAGGAAGCTAAGCCATGCCATGTGGGGCCACCCAAGATGGATGGGTCATGGTGGAGAGGTCTGACAAAATGTGGTCCACTGGAAAAGGGAACAGCAAACCACTTCAATATTCTTACCTTGAGAACTCCATGAGCAGTATGATAAGGTGAAAAGATAGGGCACTGAAAGATGAACTTCCCAGGTCGGTAGGTGCCCAATATGCTACTGGAGATCAGTGGAGAAATACCTCCAGAAAGAATGAAAGGATGGAGCCAAAGCAAAGACAACACCCAGTTGTGGATGGGACTGGTGATAGAAGCAAGATTCGATGTTATAGAGAGCAATATTGCATAGGAACTTGGATTGTTAGGTCCATAAATTAAGGCAAATTGGAAGTGGTCAAACAGGAGATGAAAAGAGTGAACATAGACATTCTAGGAATCAGCGAACTAAGATGGACTGGAATGGCTGAATTTAAGTCAGAAGACCAAATATCAACTACTGTGGGCAGGAATCCCTTTGAAGAATGTAGTAGACATCATAGTCAATGAAAGAGCCTGAAATACAATACTTGGATGTGATCTCAATAATGACAGCATGATCTCTGTTCATTTCCAAGTCAAACCATTCAGTATCTCAGTAATCCAAGTCTATGCCCCAACCAGTAACGCTGAAGTTGAACAATTCTATGAAGATCTACAAGATCTTCTAGAACTAACACCCCCAAAAAGATGCCCTTTTCATTATAGGTGACTGGAATGCAAAAGTAGGAAGTCAAGAAACACCTGGAGTAACAGGGAAACTTGGCTTGGAGTACAGAATGAAGCAGGGCAAAGGCTAACAGAGTTCTGCCAAGAGAATGCACTGGTCATAGCAAACATTTTCTTCCAACAACAAAAGAGAAGACTCTACACATGGACATCACCAGGTGGTTGACACCAAAATTAGACTGATTATATTCTTTTCAGCCAAAGATGGAGAAGCTCTATAAAGTCAGCAAAAACAAGACTGGGAGCTGACTGTGGCTCAGATCATGAACTCTTTTTGCCAAATTCAGACTGAAATTGAAGAAAGTGGAGAAAAGCACTAGACCATTCGGGTATGACCTATATCAAATCCCTTAGGACTATTCAGTGGAAGTGAGAAGTAGATTTAAGGGACAAGATCTAATAGACAGAGTGCCTTATGAACTATGGATAGAGGTTCATGATGTTGTACAGGAGACAGGAATCAAGTTCAGTTCAGTTCATTTCAGTCGCGCAGTTGTGTCCAACTCTTTGCGACCCCATGAATCACAGTACGCCAGGCCTCCCTGTCCATCACCAACGCCCGGAGTTCACTCAGACTCATGTCCATTGAGTCCGTGATGCCATCCAGCCATCTCATCCTCGGTCGTCCCTTTCTCCTCCTGCCCCCAATCCCTCCCAGCATCAGGGTCTTTTCCAATGAGTCAACTCTTCGCATAAGGTGGCCAAAGTACTGGAACTTCAGTTTTAGCATCATTCCTTCCAAAGAAATCCCAGGGTTGATCTCCCTCAGAATGGACTGGTTGGATCTCCTTGCAGTCCAAGGGATTCTCAAGAGTCTTCTCCAACACCACAGTTCAAAAGCATCAATTCTTCTGCGCTCAGCCTTCTTCACAGTCCAACTCTCACATCCATACATGACCACAGGAAAAACCATAGCCTTGACTAGACGGACCTTAGTCGGCAAAGTAATGTCTCTGCTTTTGAATATACTATCTAGGTTGGTCATAACTTTTCTTCCAAGGAGTAAGCGCCTTTTAATTTCATGGCTGCAGTCACCATCTGCAGTGATTTTGGAGCCCAAAAAAACAAAGTCTGACACTGTTTCTACTGTTTCCCCATCTATTTCCCATGAAGTGATGGGGCCAGATGCCATGATCTTCGTTTTCTGAATGTTGAGCTTTAAGCCAACTTTTCCACTCTCCTCTTTCACTTTCAACAAGAGGCTTTTTAGCTCCTCCTCACTTTCTGCCATAAGGGTGGTGTCATCTGCATATCTGAGATTATTGATATTTCTCCCAGCAATCTTGATTCCAGCTTGTGTTTCTTCCAGTCCAGCATTTCTCATGATGTACTCTGCATATAAGTTAAATAAGCAGGGTGACAATATACAGCCTTGACGTACTCCTTTTCCTATTTGGAACCAGTCTGTTGTTCCATGTCCAGTTCTAACTGTTGCTTCCTGACCTGCATACAGATTTCTCAAGAGGCAGGTCAGGTGGTCTGGTATTCCCATCTCTTTCAGAATTTTCCACAGTTTACTGTGATCCACACAGTCAAAGGCTTTGGCATAGTCAATAAAGCAGAAATAGATGTTTTTCTGGAACTCTCTTGCTTTTTCCATGATCCAGCGGATGTTGGCAATTTGATCTCTGGTTCCTCTGCCTTTTCTAAAACCAGCTTGAACATCAGGGAGTTCATGGTTCACATATTGCTGAAGTCTGGCTTGGAGAATTTTGAGCATTACTTTACTAGCATGTGAGATGAGTGCAATTGTGCGGTAGTTTGAGCATTCTTTGGCATTGCCTTTCTTTGGAATTGGGATGAAACTGACCTTTTCCAGTCCTGTGGCCACTGCTGTTTTCCAAATTTGCTGGCATATTGAGTGCAGCACTTTCACAGCATCATCTTTCAGGATTTGAAATAGCTCAACTGGAATTCCATCACTTCCACTAGCTTTGTTCGTAGTGATGCTTTCTAAGGCCCACTTGACTTCACATTCCAAGATGTCTGGCTCTAGATTAGTCAACACATCATCATAATTATCTGGGTCATGAAGATCTTTTTTGTACAGTTCTTCCATGTATTCTTGCCACCTCTTCTTAATATCTTCTGTGCTTCTCTTAGGTCCAGACCACAGAAATGGTCTGGACAGGAATCAAGACCACCCCCCCCAAAAAAAAAAGAAATGCAAAAAGTCAAATGGCTGTCTGAGAAGGCCTTACAGATAGCTGTGAAAGTAAGGGAAGCAAAAAAAAAAAAAAAAAGCAAAGATATAGCCATTTGAATGGAGAGTCCCAAAGAATAGCAAGGAGACATAAGAAAGCCTTCCTCAGAAATCAGTACAAAGGAATAGAGGAAAACAATAGAATGGGAAAGACTAGAGGTATCTTCAAGAAAATTAGAGATACCAAAGGAATATTTCACACAAAGATAAGCTCAATAAAGGACAAAAATGGTATGCACCTAACAGAAGTAGACGATATTAAGAACAGGTGGCAAGAATACACAAGACCAGTACAAAAAAGATCTTTATGACTCAGATAATCACGATAGTGTAATTACTCACCTAGAACCAGACATCCTGGAATGTGAAGTCGAATGGGCCTTAGGAAGCATCACTATGAACAAAGCTAGTGGACGTGATAGAATTCCAGTTGAGCTATTTTAAATCCTGAAAGATGATGCTGTGAAAGTGCTGCACTCAATATGCCAGCAAATTTGGAGAACTCAGCAGTGGCCACAGGACTGGAAAAGGTCAGTTTTCATTGCAATCCCAAAGAAAGGCAGTGCCAAAGAATGCTCAAAATACAGCACAATTGCACTCATCTCACACTCTAGTAAAGTAATCTTAAAATTCTCCAAGCCAGGCTTCAGCAATGTATGAACCATGAATTTCCAGATAATCAAGATGGTTTTAGAAAAGGCAGAGGAACCAGAGATCATATTGCCAACACCTGATGGATTATCGAAACAGCAAGTGAATTCCAGAAAAACACCTACTTCTGCTTTACTGACTATGCAAAAGCTTTTGACTATGTGAATCACAATAAAATGTGTCAAATTCTGAAAGAGATGGGAATACCAGACCACCTGACCTGCATCTTGAGAATCCTATATGCAGGTCAGGAATCAACAATTAGAACTGGACATGAAACAACTGACTGGTTCCAAATAGGAAAGGAGTACATCAAGACTGTATATTGTCTCCCTTCTTATTTAACTCATATGCAGAGTACATCATGAAAATGCTGGGCTGGAGGAAGCAAGGATGGAATCAAGATTGCTGGGAGAAATATCAATAACCTCAGATATGCAGATGACATCACTCTTATGACAGAAAGTGAAGAAGAATGAAAGAGCATCTTGATGAAGGTGAAAGAGGAGAGTGAAAAAAGTGGCTTAAAGCTGAACATTTAGAAAACTAAGATCATGGCATCTGGCTCCATCACTTCATGGCCAATAAATTGGGGAAACAGTGGAGACAGTAGTTGACTTCATTTTCTGGGCTCCAAAATCACTGCAGATGTTGAGTACAGCCATGAAATTAAAACACGCTTACACCTTGGAAGGAAAGTTGTGACCAATCTAGACAGCATATTGAAAAGCAGAAACATTACTATGTCAACAAAGGTCTGTGTAGTCAAGGCTATGGTGTTTCCAATGGTAATATATGGATGTGAGAGTTGGACTATAAAGAAAGCTGAGCCCCGAAGAATTGATGCTTTTGAACTGTGGTGTTGGAGAAGACTCTTGAGTGTCCCATGGACTGAAAGGAGATCCAACCAGTCCATCCTAAAGGAAATCAGTCCTGAATGTTCACTGGAAATACTGATGCTGAAGCTGAAACTCCAATACTTTGGCCACCTGATCGAAGAGCTGACTCATTTGAAAAGACCCTGATGTTGGAAAGATTGATGGCAGGAAGAGAAGGGGATGAGAGAGGATGAGATGGTTGGATGGCATCACAAACTCTATGAGCATGAGTATATGTGGACTTCGGGAGTTGGTGATGAACAGGGAGGCCTTGTGTGCTGCCGTTCATGGACTCACAAAGAGTTAGACATGACTGAGCAACTGAACTGAACTGAACTTGTTGAATACAGTTTCAGATTTCTTTCCTTACTTCTTTTGGTTTTCTTTGGTTTTGTTTTTGATGGGCAGTATTTTTGTTTGTCCTCAGAGATATTCCACTCTGAATGTAGAGTCATAAATCTGAATTTTAAGGCCACTTAAGCAATGTGTTGTAATAGGTAGCTAGTCAAAAACTTGATTCAATTAGATTTATTTGCCTTTGTTCTCAATTTGTTCAGTTCAGTTCAGTCCTTCAGTTGTGTCTGTCTCTTTGTAATGCCATAGACTGCAGCTGCTAGGCTTCCCTATCCATCACCAACTCCCAGAGCTTGCTCAAGCTTATGTCCATCAACTTGGTGATGCCATCCAACCATCTAATCCTCTGTCTTCCGCTTCTCCTCCTGCCTTCAATCTTTCCTAATATCAGGGTCTTTTCCAATGAGTCAGCATGTTTAGTGTGCATTCATTCTCTTTGTAAATCAACCAACATGAATCAAATTCCTCTCTATCTCCACTGCACTCCCAACTCTAGGCCAGAAATAAAAACCTGAAAGCTGATTCCAGAACACCACAGTGGAGATTTCATTCCCACTGTATTTTCAGGGAAAAAAAAAAAATAGTTGCTAACATTAAAATCAGTAGATTGTACACAAATATCCAGACTTCTGATTTTCTTGAAAACATGGCCAACTAGCCTGCTTTCCAGCATGGGTGAAGAGAAGGCAAGGCTGCTCCTAGTGGTAAGGCCTGTGCTGCCCAGAGTCCAACATGGCCACCTAGTCTTAGTATCATATCTCCTGCCTCCTTGGAACATGAGTCTGTGAGAACTTGACTGCTAGCTCTCTTAAGGTAAAGACTACTTTTGTCTTGATCAACTTTGACTTTGAAACCTTTAACCCAGAACCTAGTACATGGTTCTTCCTTGTACAGTTGTTTAATGATATAAAATATCTTGTAGATCCATATGACATTTCTTGCAATACTGAAACCATGCAATTGACATATTGCCCTAAATCTTTGATGCAGACTGGCATTATAGGTGCCCCTGATGTCTGCCTTAGACCCACTACCTAAAGCAAGTTGTATGTCCCAGGCTGCCTCTGAAGACTTCATTTTGCCATTTGACAATTTATCTTCCTAGCAATCTCCTCTCTAATGAAGACAGCAATGCATATCTCATGAAGTGGCTAGGAAGATGACATGAAACCATGGATGTCGAACATGGCCTCTAATATCCATTTTTATGATGTTCTTAGTTTTTTTCTCCAAGTAGGCAAGGTTCTCCATCTTTGTAGATGTCCATGCGGATCAGTTTGATTTTCCAGCCAAGCTTCAATGAGGAGATTGCACTTCAGTTCTCTCTATTCTGAGACACTTCAAAGGCTACTCGCCAAGGACACTGATGAAGGTAAAGATTTTATCGAGATCTTTGTGTTTTTTCAGATCTTTTAGTGGCCTAAAGGGGAAAACTAAGGTAGGTCAGAGCATATATAACTAAGGGCTCCTGGTCACCACTACATGCTAAGAACCCAAAATTCCCTGAGTACTTGGAGCCAGGAAAGAAGCATGAAGTGGCTTGTGCTCCTCGGGCTGGTGGCCTTCTCAGAGTGCAAAGTCAAGTAAGTATGGGGACAATAAGTCACATCATATTCCTTTCTCGGATTTTTCTTTTCATCTGATTATTCTTCCACCCATCAGATTTAGAAGGGAATGGAATATCTCCCTAAGAATCTTAAAGTCCAACTCTCTTTTTGATCAGTAACTTGCTATAGGAACTGTGGGTCCCAAGATCTTGGTGTAGATTTGCATGATTGCACAACTCTTGGGTTCCAGTCTTTTCATACCTATTGAAAATGCAACTCCTTGCAACTGTTCAGTGCTCAGTCTATGCAGATGCCAATGTGGTCCTGTGGAATAGCACTTTTCTGCATTTTATTCAACATGTCCTCTTTTTTCCCTCTCTACTTCACAGTGTATATGTCTATGTCTGCATCTCTGTATCACTGTCATTTATCTCTCCCTCTTTTTAGAAGTCACTGGGATTGTATTTCTCTCTGTGTTGTTTTCTTTTAATTTTTCATTTGACTCATCCTTCCTTCCCAAGCCTCTGAATTTCCCTTACTTGTTCTCTATAACTTGGATTTTTCTTTCAACTCTCTCTTATCTTTCAACTTGGGGAAAGATACATTGTTTCATATACACGGTTTTATATCTGATAATCACTCTGACCACAGCCAATTCAGAAACCTCTTGCATTTCAAACTGCTTGCTTTTAAAAGAGGATGAATCCCCCTTCTACCTCCTTCCTTGAGGTTCTATGAGATGGATAGAGTGGGATGGCAACAGCAATGCTAATGGCTGTCATTGTTGAGACTTCCTATTTATCAGGTACCTTATATCCATCACTTCGCTTATCCCCAAGATATTCTATTTGTGGGTTTGTATTGTTACATTCCACCATTTTACCAAAGAGGAGACAGATAACACATGGTCATATGGCTTACCCAAGATTGCAGAACAGAACCTGTATTCAAATCTATGTCCTTGCCATGGTATATGCACAAAATTCTGGTAATAATGTGCCTCATAATAATGATTAGAAAGTAAACATGGCCATTACAATCACAGGTATACCTTAACACTGACAGCTTGTTGTAGCATCTTCTTTGTTTTCTTTGTCAAATGCTCAGTGAAAGAATACCTCTAAGGAGAGTGAAGACCATGAGAAAAACCCTCAGTGGAAAAATCATCCTGAACAATTTCCTGAAGGAACAGGCTTACAGATTGTCCCAGATTTCTTCTCGTAGCTCAAATATAACTATTCACCCCTTGACAAACATCATGGATGTGAGTATTTGGGGAGGCATTTCTCTGCAGCTCCCCCAGTGCTATAGCCTAGCACTGGGGCTCATCTGGGGGTACCAGGTGGGATGTTGGGTTTGGGGTTCCTGTAGGAGGCAGAGACACTGGAAAACAGGGACCCCACACAGAGGAGAAGGCACTTTCATCCTTAATTGTTGGTCTTTGTGACTGGGCCCGGCAATTACTAGGGGGCAGGTAAATATCCATTTCTGTATCAAAGATGTGTCATTAGTTTGAGGGTGATTGTTCCTTCTGAACTAAGTGAGCCACTCAGTTACAGATGAAGAGTGAACCATCACTTTCAAAAGGTAGAACCAACTGCAAAGCAAGGCAGAGGAATTCAGTTTCCACAGATGCAAGAACCACAGCAGTAAAAAACTTTTTTTTTTAATTTTAATTTTTACTTTATTTTACTTTACAATACTGTATTGGTTTTGCCATACACTAACATGAATCTGCAATGGGTGCACATGACCTCCCAATCCTGAACCCCCCCCTCCCACCTCTCTCCCCATACCATCTCTCTGGATCATCCCCGTGCACAAGCCCCAAGCATCCTGTATCCTGTATCGAACATAGACTGGTGATTCATTTCTTACATGATAATATACATGTTTCATTGCCATTCTCCAAAATTACCCCACCCTTTCCCTCTCCATCAGAGCCCAAAAGTCCATTCTATACATCCGTGTTTCTTTTGCTGTCTCGCATACAGGGTGATCATTACCATCTTTCTAAATTCCATATATATGTGTTAGTATACTGTATTGGTGTTTTTCTTTTGGCTTACTTCACTCTGTATAATCAGCTCCAGTTTCACCCACCTCATTAGAACTGATTCAAATGTATTCTTTTTAATGGCTGAGTAATACTCCATTGTGTATATGTACCACAGCTTTCTTATCCATTCATCTGCTGACGGACATCTAGGTTGCTTCCATGTCCTGGCTATTATAAACAGTGCTGCGATGAACATTGGGGTACACGTGTCTCTTTCAATTCTGGTTTCCTCAGTGTGTATGCCAGCAGTGGGATTGCTGGGTCATAAGGCAGTTCTATTTGCAATTTTTTAAGGAATCTCCACACTGTTCTCCACAGTGGCTGTACTAGTTTGCATTCCCACCAAAAGTGTAAGAGGGTTCCCTTTTCTCCACACCTTCTCCAGCATTTATTGCTTGCAGACTTTTGGATCTCAGCCATTCTGACTCGTGTGAAATGGTACCTTATTGTGGTCTTGATTTGCATTTCTCTGATAATGAGTGATGTTAAGTATCTTTTCATGTGTTTGTTAGCAATCCGTATGTCTTCTTTGGAGAAATGTCTACTTAGTTCTTTGGTCCATTTTTTGATTGGGTTGTTTATTTTTCTGGAATTGAGCTGCATAAATTGCTTGTATATTTTTGAGATTAGTTGTTTGTCAGTTTCTTCATTTGCTATTATTTTCTCCCATTCTGAAGGTTGTCTTTTCACCTTGTTTATAGTTTCCTTTGTTGTGCAGAAGCTTTTAATTTTAATTAGGTCCCATTTGTTTATTTTTGTTTTCATTTCCAGTATTCTGAGTGCTGGGTCATAGAGAATCCTGCTGTGATTTATGTCGGAGACAGTTTTGCCTATGTTCTCCTCTAGAAGTTTTATAGTTTCTGGTCTTACATTTAGGTCTTTAATCCATTTTGAGTTTATTTTTGTGTGTGGTGTTAGAAAGTGATCTAGTTTCATTGTTTTACAAGTGGTTGACCAGTTTTCCCAGCACCACTTGTTAAAGAGGTTTTCTTTACTCCATTGTATATTCTTGCCACCTTTGTCAAAGATAAGTTGTCCATAGGTGTGTGGATTTATCTCTGGGCTTTCTATTTTGTTCCATTGATCTGTATTTCTGTCTTTGTGCCAGTACCATACTGTCTTGATGACTGTGGCTTTGTAGTAGAGCCTGAAGTCAGGCAGGTTGATTCCTCCAGTTCCTTTCTTCTTTCTCAAGATTGCTTTGGCTATTCGAAGTCTTTTGTGTTTCCATACAAATTGTGAAATTATTTGTTCTAGTTCTGTGAAAATACCGTTGGTAGCTTTATAGGGATTGCATTGAATCTGTAGATTGCTTTGGGTAGTATACTCATTTTCACTATACTGATTCTTCCAATCCATGAACATGGTATATTTCTCCATCTATTAGTGTCCTCTTTGATTTCTTTCATCAGTGTTTTATAGTTTTCTATATATAGGTCTTTAGTTTCTTTAGGCAGATATATTCCTAAGTATTTTATTTTTTTCATTGCAATGGTGAATGGAACTGTTTTCTTAATTTCTTTTTCTACTTTCTCATTATTAGTGTATAGGAATGCAAGGTATTTCTGTGTGTTGAGTTTATATCCAGTAACTTTACTATATTCACTGATTAGCTCTAGTAATTTTCTGGTGGAGTCTTTAGGGTTTTCTATGTAGAGGAAGTTTTGGCCACAGCAATCAGCAGAGAAAGAAATAAAAGGAATCCAAATTAAAAAAGAAGAAGTAAAACTCTCACTGTTTGCAGATGACATGATCCTCTACGTAAAAATTTATTGAACCCGTATTCTGTTTAAGGCCATAAGAATCTGACACTGGGGTTACTGTTTTTAGATTAGACAAAGGGCTTATTTTGCCTTCAAGAATGCCCATGCCAGCCTGAAAGATAGGCAAAGAGTAAATACATGTCAAGTGAAAGGGTCACCTGTGTGGTGTTGATTGGATGTGGTCTGAGTTTAGAGGGAGTGGCTGGGGTTGATCAAGAAGGACCTCCTGGAGAAGGAGGTGCTAAGGCTGGGTTTGAAGAGACTACAGAGCTTCTCAAATGAAGGGACCAGGACTTCCCTGGGTGTCCAACATTCCTGGATATCCGGTGGTTATGCCTCTGGGCTTCCCATGCAGGAGGTACCACTTTAATGCCTGGTCATAGAGTCAATATCCTGTATAAAATGTAACACAGGAAAAATGTATCAAATGCACACACCTCTGTGACCAAAGTCTTTGAGCTGCACAGTGGTTAGAAAGTGGTCTCAAGAGATATGTGATACTCAGAAGGAGGCATCAGTGTGGGACAGAGGGTAGCCAGTTCTGCACTAACCCACTCCCTCCTTTTCCCTGTAGAAGCTCTACTTGGGTAACATCACCATTGGAA
The DNA here is from genome assembly GCA_006408695.1 of Aepyceros melampus. Lineage (NCBI taxonomy): Eukaryota > Metazoa > Chordata > Mammalia > Artiodactyla > Bovidae > Aepyceros > Aepyceros melampus. Next base: position 169,136 of record SJXQ01004145.1, on the reverse strand, counting down.
CACCTCCTCAAGAATTCCAGGTTATCTTTGACACAGGCTCATCTGACCTGTGGGTGTCCTCCGTCTTTTGCACCAGCCCAATCTGTTGTGAGTACAGACATCTCATTCCCGGACCATCTTTCACTTGCCCTGTGGCCCTGTTTCCACTCTTGACACCTGATGACACTCATCCCTTCTGTCTGCAGCTACACACGTTAGGTTCAGACATCGTCAGTCTTCCACCTACCGGCCTACCAATAAGACGTTCAGGATCATGTATGGATCTGGGAGAATGAAAGGAGTTGTTGCTCATGACACAGTTCGGGTAACAATGTAACAAATGCTGAGTTAAGACTGGCTGCGGAGTGACCACTGCTTGTAAAACAGATGCAGAACCATCTGCCAGGACTCTTCCCAGCCTAACTCCCATAGATATTGGCCATCTTATCCACAGGATCATGTCTCTGGGGAGGCAGTGCCCATGGTGACACATGAGCAAACAGATTAGCTAACCTAGAGAGTGGCTTGAGGTGTGGACTTGCAGCTTCTCTGCCCATTAGCAGTTCAAGGATCATTGTGCTGGGTGTGAGAAGAGGGGATAAAAGCACCCACTTTTATCTTCACAGACTGTTTCAGTTGATAACTGGTTTAATTCTGCAACAATCTCACACAGCAGTTACTCTGATTAACTCATGGCATATGAGAAACTGAGGTGCAGACAGCAAGGGCCTTGCTGAGAGCACGCATGTGGTAAAAGGTGGAGTTAGGCTGTCATTTCAGGTCTGCAATTGCTGTAAGACGTTTGGGGACAGGATAAAACTGATCTGGGGTCCCTGGGGGCAGATGAGGGCTTCAGGTATCCAGAATGGGAAACCGGAGGCCTGAGAATTCAAGGAGTCTGATGAATGAGTTCTCACTCTAGATGACTGTTGAGATTCTAATAAACCTATGGCCTGCCTTCCCCAAGTACTTGAGCATTTCCCCCCCTCTCTCTTTCTCTGTCATACACACTTACGGAAATACACACATATCCCCAAAAGGGAATTTACCAGGCAGTAATTTCACAGAACCCTGCAAACAAGATTATGTTTTCGGCTTCTGTCTTCCTGGACAGATACAGAATTCCCAGTACAGTACAGAGAATGCAGTCCATTCCTGTCATTAGGTCACAGTGATGCCAAAGAGAAGGCTATCTTGCTCTCGATTGTTTTCTCCACAAGATGGCACCACTGCGACCTGGTCTGACTCTTGGTTGCCCCACCTGGACAGAAGACAGAGGGGAGGCCAATTTGACTCACTCAAGTGGTGTTTTTCAGAGTGGCAGATGTTTTAAAATTCACAGCTTCTCTCAAATGGAACCCAAATTCCCCTCCCAACTTGCTCTAACCATCTGTGGGCCACCAAAGATAGAGCCCAGCCTCAATTCTTTTCCGAGGATCTTATGGCAATGCACCCCAGCCAAGTCCTAGCCCTATTTCACATATCTGTAGTTGGAACACTCTTCTCTCCCACAGATTGGGGACCTTGTAAGTACTGACCAGCCATTCAGTCTAAGCATGGCGGAATACGGGTTTGAGGGTATACCTTTTGATGGCGTCTTGGGCTTGAACTACCCAAAACTAGCCTTCTCTGGAGCCATCCCCATCTTTGACAACCTGAAGAATCAAGGTGCCATTTCTGAGCCTGTTTTTGCCTTCTACTTGAGCAAGTAAGTCTGAGATGAACAATCCCTTTCTCCAAATTAGCTTTAAGATGCTTTCAGTTGCACGAAAATTATAGAACACTTGATAAAGAATTATCCTGTGAGATAATCCAACCCAGGATAACTATGGCCCCAGGGCCCTACCTGGCTTCACCACTGGCTTTTATAAATAATGTTTTATTAGAACACAACCCTACTCCTGAGCTCAAGACCAGTAACTTGGTCTTGGGGGAGGTGGGGGCAGTGAGTGAGGAGGAAGACACATTAGGATTTGCTTATGAATTGATAAGGAAGGAAGGAGAAGAATGGTGGATATCTTTCCTTCCTCATTAGCATTTCACTGGGAGCCCAGGACCAGCTACTCAATTTGTAGGAGCCAGTGAAAAATGAAAGTGTGGGACACAAAAGTGTGGGACCCTTTGTTCAAGAAATATTAAACATTCCAAGACAGGGAGAGCAGAAGTGGGGTCCCTTCTGAGTGTAGAGCCCTTTGGATAGTAGAGGTCACAGGCCATGGGAGGCCATTCTGAGTGACATGAACCCACACCGTTAGAATTCCCAGGCCTTGATTTTCCTGAAAAATGACAAGGTGGACAAGGAGAAAGTCAAACGCTTCAGCACCCTGTCCTCTGAGGGTTTCTGAGCGCTCAGGTCACAGAAGATCCATGGCGTCTTCAGAAGACATAGTGGGTGGAGCCCAGCCAAGTGATTAGCTTCTAATCTCCTTTGTGCTACTCATTAGCCAGTTAGGGACCTCAGTCTGGATCTCAATCACCCCGAGACGCTATTTCTGCGTCTGTACATGGAGACCTTATTAGGGCCTTGATGGGTGGAGAAGCACAGCTCTCAGACAGTGCCGTTGTTAATGTCCTCCAAGGATCCCCTCCCCCTCTTCTCTCTACAGAGACGAGCAGGAGGGCAGTGCGGTGATGTTTGGTGGGGTGGACCAGCGCTACTACAAGGGAGAGCTCAACTGGGTACCATTGATCCGAGCAGGTGACTGGAGTGTACACATGGACCGGTAAGCCTGTCCCTCTGAGGGTCAGCCCAAGTGATGCTCCCACTACTGTACATGGACACAGGCAGACACACACAAATGCATTCTAGACACACAGTCACACAGACATATCCACCACCCACAATGACACAGACAGACACACAGACACATGGAAACACACAGACACATATAAACCTACACAGAGACACATAAAAACATGCACAGCTAGTCAGAGACACACAAGCACACCCAAAGACACATGCAAACACACATACAAACAAACACACAAGCACATGGATACACAAACACATATGGGTTCATAATCCCCAGGCCTGAGCCAGGCTCACTCCAGGGAACTAAAAGGCACCAGAGTGGTCTGTGCTGCTGGTAGAGGGCTGCACCCACTGCCCTTTGAGGTGGGGAGCATGGTTAGAGGACTCTACAGATGTTGAACAGAAAAACAGGGAGAATTTCACCAGCCTGGACAGAGTTATTATAAGAAGACTAATAATCAAGGGCTACCTAGGACATAGGAAGTTCTCAGTACAGATAAATGTCTGTTAAAAAACAGGAAAGCCCTGAACAAATGGGGAAAACTGGTCTCCTTAGGGAGCAGCTACCCTGAAGTGGAGAGAGGTTGGCTGCAGTCTTAAGCTGTGAAAGCAACTAATAAAAAAGACACCCCCACATTCATGGGCACACAGTGGGACAGGGACTATAACAGAGAATCAGGAAGGTGGGATCCACGAGTGACCTGAGGACAATAGGCATAATTGATAGGATTCTGTGTGATACCCTCAGACAAAAGCTGACCTCTCCTTTGGGGTTTCTGTGTGCTAGTTATGTATTTCCTGACCAGGGTCTCGGAGTCTGAACTGGTTGTAGGAGTAGTGCTGGCAGACACCCTCTCTCAGAGGAGCCCCTCTCTCCCATCGCTATGAGAATCTGCTCCCCCGGTGAATCTCCATCTTCACTCTGTGTGCAACCCATATTTGTTCCCCACTAGATACAGCCGTCTGGATGTTTCTCATTGTTTTCTCAGTCTTCATTCACTCACTGAACAGACAAGCATTGGCATCCACTGTGTTCATGCACTTTAGGGAGGCAAGGAGAATAAAACTCACCCTCACATCTAAGAAGGCAGACGTATATGAAGTGACTCGCCCACATAGTGAACTGTCACTTTGGTACATGCTAGACATGAGGAGGAGAAGGCAATGGCAGCCAACCCCAGTACTCTTGCTTGGAAAATCCGAGGGATGGCAGAGCCTGGTGGGCTGCCTTCTATGGGGTCACACAGAGTTGGACACGACTGAAGTGAGTTAGCAGCGCAGCAGCAGACATGAGGAAGGGTCTACAGAGAGTGACCAAGACAGTAGACTGATAAACTCCGGGAGAAAGACTTCCCTGGAAATAGTACCATTAAGCTGGAATCTGGAAAATGGGAAGAAATTTGCTAGTCAAAGGGAGTGGAGTCTTCTTAGAAGGAAGACCATCCTTCAAGGTGCAAAAGAGCCTGGTGTATTCAAGCACTGCATTAGAGGATGTCAAGAAAGGTGCTGTGTCAAGAGCAAACGAAAAGAGGGCAAGAGATGAAGGGCTGTTTAGGAGACAGTCAGGAAGGGGATAACTCTGGGGAGACTCAGAGTGACCTTGATGCCCACTTTCTTCCATTTTCTCTCAGCATCTCCATGAAAAGAAAGGTTATTGCTTGCTCTGGCGGCTGTGAGGCCATTGTGGACACCGGGACATCACTGATCGAAGGCCCAAGAAAACTGGTCAATAACATACAGAAGCTCATCGGCGCCACGCCACAGGATTCTGAGGTAAAGGATCATGCCCCAGGGTCACTCTCAGGTTCCACATACCACAAAGATCTCCAGGGCCAACCTCTCACCTTCTCTCTCTAATAGCACTACGTTTCATGTTCCGCGGTCAATACTCTGCCCTCTATTATCTTCACCATCAATGGCATCAACTACTCAGTGCCAGCTCGAGCCTACATCCTCAAGGTGAGGGGACAATACTGAGGGTTGGTTCTCAAACTGGAGCTTGCAGGAACCCTTGGGCTGCTGCTGGGAAGAGGGCGGAGTCTGCAGGCCATGTCACACCATTGCATAAGCTGCTGAGCCCTGTGGCTGGGCCAGTGCCTCACACAAAACCAATCACTTGAGATTAAAGGACAGTCTGGGACACTGATCTTCTTGAAATAAATATGGAGACACCACACCATGCTGGCATGGTGGGAGTCACAAGGCGATGGGAACACTAAGGTCCTCAGTCCTCAAAGAGCTTCAATTCAATCTGAACACTTAGGTGCATGAACTTGGAAGTCAGCCCTAACAGTCCTTGAATAGGCCATGTTACAAAGAGAATGGCTGGGGACAGTCCCAGTCTGATATTCTAGCATAAGTTAACAGTCTCCCTTCCCTTCTCACAGTTTTCCTGGTTTGGATGATAAATTACATGGTCACTCTAGTTCTTAGCTGCCATTTCCCCTTGCTCTGGCCAGGTGCTTCCTTTGTGAGTTCAGGTACCCGACCCCTCTGTGGGGAGGCTGGATGCTAAGGTGAATAAAGGGCGCACAGTGACTGCTCAGCCCCGGCACAGGGTGGAGGCTTCATGTCAGCTCCTTATGGGAGTTCAAAGCAGGCTAATGGGCTCAAAGAAGGCTTTGAGGAAGGGAGTGAATTGCAGGTATTCTAAAACGACAAACACATTGAGCCATATGGAGGGCTGCTTGGTTCTAGGCAAAACTGCACAGGATTCCATGCGAATGGCATCTCAAGGTGGTCTGCACTGGGGCACTGGGGCACTGGGGACTTACTAGGGGTGATGAGGGCTATGGACTGACCAGTGGGGATGGGGAACCAGAGTAGGTTACCCAACCAAGCCTGGAGTGGCCAAAGAGGGTGAGTGTGGCCCGAAGGAGGCTTTCCAGAGTTACTTAATTAAGTATTCAAGAACGTGTTGTGGGCACTGCTCTATTTAAGATGGATAACCAACAACAGGATGCTGTGTAGTACAGGGAACTCCACTCAGTTATATACAGCCTGGATGGGAGGGGTATCTTTGGGACCAGGATACATGGATACATATGGTTGAGTCCCTTTACTGTCCACCTGAAACTCAGAATATTGTTAATCAGCTATACTCCAATACAAAATGAAGTTGTTTTTAATAAGGTACAGACTGTGGGGATGCAGGAGGAGAACCAGCATTCTCTGCAGAGAAAACAAGGAGCAGGAGTCAGAAGAAAGGAAACAGGGAGTGAGGGGAACTATGGATACACTTGTTCTTTCTAAATAATTATATTGAACTGTGGCTAATCTTCAGTGTGGCATTAATTTCTGCTGCACAGCAATGTGACTCAGTGTACACATAAAAATATTGTTTTCTTATTCTTTTTCATGTGTTTTATCAGTGGATATTGAATATAGTTCCTTACTCTCTACAGAAGGACTTTGTTGTTTTTCATTCCTCTGTTTCCCCAACTCCCAGTCCTCTGCTCACCACGCCCTTCCACATGACAACCTCATGTCTGGGCCCTCTTTGGATTTGGATGAACGTTCATATCTTCTGCTCCTGAGAAAACCCCTTGATACTTACCAAAAGTGGGAAATAAAACAAAGAATTGTGCTGGGTCGGGATATTGGGGGAGTCGCCGGTAAGGGCTCTTGCTTACTGGTGTGTGTCTCTGACTCCCCCAGGATTATAGAGGACACTGCTATACCACCTTTAAAGAGAACATACTGAGTCCATCTAGAGAGACCTGGATCCTGGGTGACGTCTTCCTGAGGCGGTATTTCTCAGTCTTTGATCGAGGAAATGACAGGATTGGCCTGGCACGGGCAGTGTAAATGCTGGGAGTGGTTCAGGAATCAGTAAAGCCACTCCTAACACACACTCACTCACACTTAGGGTACTCCTGCCCAGGATACTGGTGAACTGAATTTGCTGGTCTGCACACCCTATTCTCAGGAAAGAATAAAGAGTTTCACCCTTAATGGTGCTGAAACAAATCAGTGCTTCTGTTTGTGTCTGGGAGTGCAATATCTAGAACCAAGTCTGAATCAAAATGGAGAGGAGCCCAACTGCAACTGGCTTCAAGATAAAGGGAGATTCATTGAAATGATTCTGAGAAAGCAGGACACAAGAATCAGAGCAAAGACAAAGATCTCAGTGACTGCACCAAGAAGTCATCAATTCTCTCTCACCCTTGCTCTTTCCCTTCCCTCTTCTTTGATGGTCTTAGCCTGGCAACTTTCTTCCTTAAGGCTTCTACACTTAGTGAGGGAGTCCAAGCTACCTGCCCTAGGGTTTTAAATCCCGAATGCATCACCGAGTAAGGAAAGAAGATTGCAGACATCACAGTTCAAGGGTGTTCTCTGAATGACCACCTGAGATCACATGTACACCCCTAGATCAGGCATCCTGACAGGGACAAGGGGTATTCTGACTGGTTTTAGATTTTCTTTGGCCCTGACCCAGCAGTACATATGATTGTCAATTTCCTCCAGAACTACATGACTGAAGCTGGGGAGAGGCAGCCCCAAGGATAGCGACTGGCAGATACTCTATGCCCTGGAAGAGTTTGTGATGACCCAACAACTCCACCACCTCCTCATTCAGAGGAATTATAAGAGGAAATGAAAGAGACTCTCTTTGTCCCACCTCAGATGATCTTGTCACTTGGCTTGTCCTCCAGGGGAGTTTGGGTGAGGTACTTCACTCAAAGCTCGTTACCTCTTGTTCCCAGACCCCAGTCACCAGCTCTCTGCCACATATGCCTGCTCTGTCCTTTCCAGTCTTACTTGGTAAGTGGTGGCCCCAGTGGATCCCTGAGCCATCCCCCTCCTCCAGGGCCCAGAATGCCCCTTCCTTGGCCTCCAATGCTGCTGGGGAGAATGCAACGCATGTATCAGGGGACCCAGGGTACACAGAGCCTTCAGCCTTTCTGAGCTTCCTCCAGGGGTGGAGCTACAAACTATTTGCTTGGAGCTGCCATGGTTAGGCACTTTTGCAGTGGAAGCATCCATCCTTTCCACCTGGAGGCCCTCAGTAAATGCCTCAGCTGAGACAGCAGGAAGGCTGATTTCCTTTCAGATTGACTGGTTTGATCCCCTTGTTTTATAAGGCACTCTCAAGAATCTTCTCAAGCACCACAGTTCAAAAGCTCAATTTTTTGCCATTCACCCTTTCTTATTATCCAGATCACACATCTGTACATGATTACTGGCAAAATCATAGCTGTGTCACTGCAGACCTCTGTAACAAAGTGAGTCTCTGCTTTTTAATACACTGTCCAGGTTTTTCATAGCCTTTCTTCCTTCCAAGGAGCAAGTGTCTTTTACTTTTGTGGCTGCAGTGAAGATATATAGTGCTTTTGGAGCCCAAGAAAATAAAATCTGCCACTGTTGTACTTTTCCTCATCTATATGACATGAAGTGGAGTGACATGAGGCCATGAATGTTGAGTATATTTTTGTAAATAGTTTTTTAAATGTTGAGTTTTAAGCCAATTTTTGCATCTCCTCTCCTCATCAAGAGGCTTTTTAGTTCTTTTTTGCTTTCTGCTATTAGGTCAGTGTCATCTTCATCTCTCTGGATGTTGATATTTCTCCCATCAATCTTTATTCCAGCTTGGGAATTATGCAGTCCAGCATACTGAATGATTTATCCCATAGACAAGTTAAAAAACCAGAGTGAGAATGTACACTTTGTCACACTTTTTTCCCAGTTTTAAATCTTTCAGTTGTTCCGTGTCTGATTCTAACTGCCGCCTTTTGACCTACATACAGACTTTTCAGGAGACAAGTAAGGTGATCTGGTACTCCCATTCTTTAATTTTCCACAGTTTGTTGTGGTCCACACAAGGAAAGGCTTTAGCATAGTCAGTGAAGCAGACAGAAAGGCTTTCTGGGATTTCCTTGCTTTCTATAATCCAATGGATGTTGGCAATTTGACCTCTGGTTCCTCAAACCAGTTTGTACATCTGGAAGTTTTCAGTTCATGTAGTGTTGAAGCTTAGCTTGAGGATTTTAAACATTACCTTGCTAGCAAGTGAGATGAGCACAATGCATGACAGTTTGAACATTCTTAGGAACTGCCTTTCTTTTGGATTGGAAAACTGACCTTTTCCAGCACGGTGGCCACTGCTGTTTTCCAAATTTGGTAACATATTGAATGCAACACTTTTACAGCCTCATTCTTTAGGATTTTTAAGTAGCTCAGCTGAAATTCCATCGGCTCTCCTAACATTGTAGTGATGCTTCCTAAGGCCCACTTCATATTCCAGTATATCTGGCTTTACATGAGTGGCCTCAGCATCATTCCTATCCTGATCATTATGACTGTTTTTTTACAGTTCTTCTGTGCATTCTTCATACCTCTTCTTAATCTCTTCTGCTTCTGGTAGATCTTTGACTTTTCTATCCTTTATGTGCCCATCCTTGCATGAAGTTTTCCTCTGGTAGCTACTATTTTCCTGAAGAGATCCATATTCTTTACAATTCTATTATTTTCCTCTAATTCTTGCACTGTTGACTTACAAACACTTTCTTATCTCTCCTTGCTATTCTCTGGAATTCTGCATTCCATTGTATATATCTGTCCCTGTCTCCTTTGCCTTTCACTTCTCTTATTTTCTCATCTGTTTTTAAGACCTCCTAAGGCAACCCCTTTTCCTTCTCACATTTGTTTTTCTTGGGGATGGTTTTGGTGACCACCTCTTCTACAATGTTACAAACCTCCATCCATAGTTTTCAGGCTACCAGCCCTAATCCCTTGAATCTATTTTTCATCTCCACTATAAATTCGTAAGGGATTTGATTTAGATCATAGCTTAATGGTCCAGTGGTTTTCCTTACTTACTTCAATTTAAGCCTGAATACTGTTTGCTTCTGCCTAACCATTGGTACCAGATCTCCATCCACCACTCCCAGTGGGTGTGGAGCAAAAACACACAAATTGAGGACTGTTACCCTGTGTTTGTGCTTGGATTTTCACGTGCTTAGCTGTGTGACCTTGATCAAGTCCCTTAACCTCAGTTTCCTCATCTGGAAAATGCGCACCATGATGATAGTTCCACCTTACAGACTGTGTGTGTGTGTGTTAAGAACAAGTGGCCCTGAGAGGACTTCCTGGGTTTCTGAGTCTGGAACAATTATGAATTATTCTGCCACATGGGGAGAAGGAAATCTTCTGTTTAGAGGATATGGCTACCATCCCCAAGGCTAAATATTGATTCAAGCCAAATGACATCTATATCTGAACCATGACACAGAACTCTGACTGAGTCAATGCTTCTGTTTTCTGGGCTCTCAAAAGAGCTACTGATCACTGGCTCAGATTACTCCCTTTCTCATCCTTACCAGTCTTTCCTTATCAACTACTTCTAGCCTGAAAGCACACTGCAAGGAGAGTTGTAAGGTTTTTGGTCTCTTTTCAGATTCTCACAACTCAATGTAGCAACAAGTAGCTGTTATGGCTTCTTGTCATAGCAACAACTATGGCAACCTGTACAGTCCAGTCTCAGCCTGTTAAATGAAACTGTCCCCATTTGGCCCCTCATGTTTAAATTAGAAACCTTCCTATGCTTGCTGTTTAAGGATGAAACATGTGTGAACCTGATCTAGTTTTCTTTCCCAAGCATGATTCCAAGCATTCAATGAAGTAATCAGACATGTAGTCATCTAACTACCCACAGGAATTGACAAAAGCAAATCACCCATTCTACATTTCTAGCTTGCCCCAAAACAACATTGAAGTGATCTACTGAAACAATGTGATCCATTGGCATGAGCATGCCAGAAGAGACACTTTTCTGGATCCATTTTCCACCTAGTGCAGAATGTCTACCACAAGCCTCGCCCTCCAGCAGCTGGTCACCTGGTTTTTGCAGACTTAGCCCACCCCCGATCCCTTTCACATCCCTCAGTAAAATCTAGAGAACAAACTCAGTCAAAGCTCTCTCTCCTGCAGAAAACAGTTTTTTGTTTTTTAAGAAAATAATGTTTGGTAACACATTCAAAATCTTGTGCTCTTTGCCTTGGTTTCAAGGACCTGCACCAGAGGATGAGAAGCCTCTTCTTCTACCTAAAAGTTTCTCCACTCCCACCAGGACCAGAGCCTTCATTGGACACTGTGTCCTCATTGGTATTGTTCAGTTGCTAAGTCATGTCTGACTCTTTGTGATCACATGTTCGGCCATAAAGCTGGCTTCCCTGTCTTTCACTATTCATGGAGGTTCCTCAAACTCATGTCCTTTGAGTCTGTGATGCCATCTCACAATCTCATCCTTTTATTTCCTCTCCTTCTGCCCACAGTCTTTCCCAGCATCAGAGTCTCTTCCAATGAGCTGGGTCTTCACATCAGATGGCCTAAGTGTTGGAGCTTCATCTTCAGCATCAGCCATTTCATTGAATATTACTCTACCACTTCCAAAACAAAACTCATGTTTCTAAACAGCTAACAATATTGAGCATGATAAAGTTTAGTAGAATAGGGATCTTGTCCTCTGGGAAATCCCAGCACTACCGCCCTGCCTTTGTCTTACCATTCTCTCCAATTGGCATAGAATTGCTTCCCTACAGTTTCTCCAGCCTTAAACTGCTTGCCAACCCATCATTGTCAGCTGTGCAGGAATTGTTCCTTCCTCCTTCCTTAAAGACTTCTGATTGTCCTCTGTACATCAGTTCAGTTCAATCTCTCACTCCAACTCTTTGCTATATCATGGGGTACAGCACACTGGGATTCGCTGTCCATCATTAACTCCCAGAGCTTTCTCAAACTCATGTTCATCATGTTGGTGATGCCACCCAGAATTTTGTCTCCTGTCTTCCCCTTTGCCTCCTGCCTTTAATCTTTCCCAGCATTGAGGTCTTTTATAATAAGTCAGTTCTACCCATCAGCTGGCCAGAGTAATGGAGGTTCAGCTTCAGCATTGGTCCTTCCAATGAATATTCATGACTGATTTCCTTTAGGATGGACTGGTTGGATCTCCTTGCAGTCCAAGGGACTCTCAAGAGTCTTGTCCAACATCACAGTTCAAAAGAATTAATTATTTGGTGCTCAGCTTGCCTTATGGAACAACTCTCACATCCACTCACGACTTCTGGAAAAACCGTAGTTTTGACTATGCAGAACTTTGCTGGTGAAGTAATGCCTCTGCTTTTTAGTATGCTGTCAAGTTTTTTCATAGCTTTTCTTTCAAGAAGCAAGCATCTTTTTTTTTTTTTTTTTCACAGCTGCAGTCACTATCTGCAGTGATTTTGGAGCACAGGAAGATAAAGTCTGTCACTGTTTTCATTGTTTCTCCATGCATTTGCCATGAAATAATGGAAGTGGATGCAGTTATCTTCAGTTTTTCGATCTGTACATAACTCATTAAGACCATCCCCAAGAAAACAAAATGCAAAAGGCAAAATGATTGTCTGAGGATGCCTTAGAAATAACTTAGAAAAGAAGAGAAGCAAAAGGCAAATCAGAAAAGAAAGACATACCAATTGAATGCAGAGTTACAAAGAATAGCAAGGAGAGGTTTTTAAAAAGCCTTCCTATGTGATCAGTGGAAAGAAATAGACAAAAAAAATAGAATGGGAAAGACCAGAAATCTGTTTAAGAAAATTAGAGTGAAGGAAGGATCATTTCATGCAAAGATGGGCCAAATAAAAGACAGAAATGCCATGGACTTAAAAGCAGAATATATTAAGAAGAGGTTGAAAGAATATATAGAAGAACTATGCAAAAAAGATATTTTTGACCCACATAACCATGATGGTGTGATCACTCACTTAGAACTAGACATCCTGAAATGTGAAGTCTGCCATATCCAGCATCATATCTGAAGTCCTGCAAGTCTAAAGAACTCCATGGACATCTACATGTAAGCATTTTTTAAATTAGCTTTTAATTTATATAGTAATATAGTTGATTTACAGCATTGTGTTAATATTAGCTGTATAAGAAATTAATTCCCATATACATAGACATGTATCCATTCTTTCCTAGATTCTTTTCCCATACAGGATATTACAGACTATTGAGCAGAATTCCTGTGCTGTACAGTAGGTCTTGTTGATTATCTATTAAATAAAGTAGTATATATACATTAACCTCAAACTCTCTATTTATCCCTATCCCACCTTTCCACATTGGCAACTATAATTCTTGTTTTGATGGAGGGAAGTGTCTATAGGAACTTTTTGGATCAGAGTCTGTGTTTGTGAGAGTGCAGTGGCCAGGGGAAGCAAGCCTGAGAGAAACTCATTTAAGATGATGCTAAATGTTGAAAAAGACTCAGCCATGCAAAAAGCTGTGAGAAAAACATTCTAAATGTGGAAAGTAGACCCTGCTAAGGACCAAGGTAACCAAGTTTAATGAATGGCTACCGTTCCATTGCCAATCTTCCTTCCATGCTTGGAACTTGGCCTACAGGTCAACCACCATGACCTCATCCCATGCTTCAGTTGTGAGTTAGCAGTGATGAGCCATGTCAGCCTTCCCAAGAAGGGAGAACCTGGGGCTATATGAGGCTGAATATGCTCTGGACTCAGGGATGTGTCCATAAACTGGTTATCACCAAAAGCATCAGGTGCTAGGGGCACCATCAATGCCTCTGGCTATCTCCATGTACTTGTTGTCAGGAGTAGAAACGCCAAGGAACTGAGAGAGCAAAAAAACAAGTAACGACTCTTGTTTCATCTTGCCCCGTGTGATTCCCACTGCCCTTTGACCACACTGCTCTCTGCCCAAAACTCTTTCCTCTTTTGCTTCCTCAAAGGTGGCTTGTGAATTACATAAGCATCTGACTGTGAAGCCTGAAGGCTGGAACTCAACTCACAATCAGCTGGCACCCAGAGATGTCCAGCCTTGTCCTGAGTTTCTGTCCTTTTTCTCCAACCAGATTCATAAAGCAAAGTCTCTAAAAAAAACATAAGGGTGATTGTAATTCTCCCAAGGCCTTTGAATCTCCAAGGTCTATTTCGAGCATCAAAGAGGTAACACATCCTCTGATCCAGGCTAGTCTCAGACCTCAGCCTTTCTCAGCCAGGGGTTCCCTGAGGAAACATAAGACCCTTATTTAAGTTGCCAGAAGGCTGAGAAGAGAATGCTTCTCACTGTGAATGCAGTTTCGTGTTATCCAGTCACCCGAGGGTTTGTGTTGTCTGAATGAAGATTGGGAGCTCCTGGGATTCTGAGTTGGGAGTGAGTCAGTCACTACCTGCATGACTGCCTCCTGGGGTCACTACAGCTGGGGCTCCCCTGTGCCTTGGAACCCAAAGAAAGAGCCTGCAGTATTGCTTTCCAGCTACTACAAGAAGTCAGGTCTGCTAATAAAATCAGAACCAGACTTGAGGGGCAACGGGAAAGGAACTTCCACTCTGGTGCTTGCAGACATCTGAGAGCTACCCAGCAGTGGATGTAATTGAGCTTTCTCTCATCTTTCCCTTCCTAGAAGTCTCCTGGTCTGAGAACCAGAGTTCCTGGGTCCCAAGTCTTCACTAACTTACCTGCAGCTTTAGAGTGAGTCATACACTCCAGGGAGAAGCAATGGCACCACACTTCTGTACTCTTGCTTGGAAAATCCCATGGATGGAGGAGCCTGGTAGGCTGCAGTCCATGGGGTCGCTAAGAGTCGGACATGACTGAGTGACTTCACTTTCACTTTTCACTTTCATGCATTGGAGAAGGAAATGGCAACCCACTCGAGTATTCTTGCCTGGAGAATCCCAGGGACTGGGGAGCATGGTGGGCTGCCATCTGTGGAGTCACACAGTGTTGGACAAGACTGAAGCGACTTAGCAGCAGCAGCATACACCCCAGGGTTCAGTTTCCCAGCTCTTGGATGAGGGAGACTGGACTTGCTCCAGAACTCTTGTTCCAGACTGAAGCTCAGTGCCAATCAGTGGACAAGTGGCTCAGAGGTGCGTGTTGCTGAGGATGCCGAGGATGCCTCTGGTGGGCCTGGGACTGTAACTGTCTGGTGATGTTCATGGGTCCAGGGATCAGAACTGGGAGTGTTAGACCACTTGGCACACAGCTGGTGTGACACTGAGGACCTTAGAGGTCTTGCTCACTGGAGCATACCATCATTTGGGTTCTGCGTAATGAGTTCAGGTACTTAAAAGTCAGAAGTTACCCATGGGGAAGTTTGTAGATTCCTCAGCAGAAACCCAAATTAGGCTGATGAATTATCTCTGCTAAAGAAAACTCAGGGAACTAGATATACCAGGACTCAGACAAATTTTTTGGTATTTTAAATACTATTTAAAGTAGGACATCTTTTGGATTACCTGCCATTTGCTCTCTGGCTTGGGATGATACCCACAGTTAGAGTGGAATCAAAGAGCTCTGGGGGAAGCTGCCATGTGACTCAGTAGGAGTGAGTACAGCTTTCTCCCATCCACATCTGGAGCAGGAATTCCAGCAGGAAGGACATGATCTTCAAGTTTAACTGGAAGACTCAGGTATATCTGGCCTTGAGGTAGGCACTATTCTTTTCTCAGTGCTTCTTCCTTCCATCCTGGGTCCTGTGCAAGCTGCCCACCTCCTGGTTCCCGAGTTCTGAATCTTCCTCCCTTCCCTTGTGAATATCCATGCAATCCCACCTGTGGCTTCCTTTCTACCCAGACACTCCCTCACCTGCAAATGGCCCTAAAGAAGGGAAAACCAAGGACAGGTCTGCCCAGTTCATTCTTTCTTAAAATGTCCACATTTCTTCTGCTTCCAGATCCTGTCCTTAAACATCAACATCTCCAGCTAGATTACTCAGCTTAGCAGGGCAATGGATATGCAGATGGTGGGGGTGGGGATGTGGTAAGGTTCTCAGGTGTGGGGAATGGTTTTCAGATGACAAGAGATGAGTTGGAGTAAGGAACATGTTGTCTTCCAACCACTCATTCATTGGGGACCTGCTATCTTGGGCTCCTCAAGGTATCTCTAAGACAGAAACTTCAAAATGGACTTTGTATAAACTTCTTACTATGAAATGATTTCAAACATAACATAAATAATAAAGAAGAGTATCATAAACCCTATATTTTATTATTTGGCATCAATAACTACAAAACTAACCTCAGTCCCACAGGTTGTCATAGACTGGAGACTATGCAACATCAAGGTGATGACCAAGTGAGTTTCTGGTGAAGACATTGTTGACTTACATCAGTCTTTCTCTTCTTGCTATCTTCTCACATATGTTGGTTGAAGGGAAGGAGGAAGAGGGAGAATAAGAGAAAAATAGAGAAAGGCTAATCCCATCATGAGGGACCACCATTAGAACCACATGTCAACCTGGTTACCTCCCAAAGGCCCTACTTTCTAATACCATCACATTGGGAGTCAAGGGTGGACACAGTTCAATCCATAGCAGCTATGCAGATCTGTTTTTAAATCAAGACAGACACTCATTTCATTCTCTCTTTTACTTCTTATTCATTTTTCAATTAGTATTTTAATAATGAGATGAACATTTCACAAAATGTACATAATGACTATTTGGGGTAAAATAATGGGATGGAATCTGATCTCATCACTTCATAGGAAATAGATGGAGAAACAGTGGAAACAGTGTCAGACTTTATTTGTGGGGGTCCCAAATCACTGCAGATGGTGATTGCAGCCATGAAATTAAAAGACGCTTACTCCTTGGAAGAAAAATTATGACCAACCTAGATAGCATATTCAAAAGCAGAGATATTACTTTGCCAACAAAGGTCCATCTAGTCAAGGCGATGGTTTTTCCAGTGGTCTTGTATGGATGTGAGAGTTGGAATGTGAAGAAGGCTGAGCACTGAAGAATTGAGGCTTTTGAACTGTGGTATTGGAGAAGACTCTTGAGAGTCCCTTGGACTGCAAGGAGATACAACAAGTCCATTCTAAAGGAGATCAGCCTTGGGTGTTCTTTCAAAGGAATGATGCTAAGCTGAAACTCCAGTACTTTGGCCACCTCATGCGAAGAGTTGACTCATCGGAAAAGACTCTGATGCTGGGAGGGATTGGGGGCAGGAGGAGAAGGGGACGACAGAGGATGAGATGGCTAGATGGCATCACTGACTCGGTGGACGTGAGTTTGAATGAACTCCGGGAGTTGGTGATGGACAGAGAGGCCTGCGATTCATGGGGTCCAAGGAGTCGGACACGACTGAGAGACTGATCTGAACTGAATTGAATGGGATGTTAAAAAAAATGCTCTTTGTTCCCAATAAAATTAACATTTAATATCCAGTCCATGTGCAAATTTCCCTGATTCTCAAAAAGCAGATGTCTGTTCACAGTTTATTGAGAGAATGCAGTCATATGTTGCACTTGTTTGTTCTCCTTTAAGATGAAATAACTGTTCCTCTCCCAATTTTAATGCCATTTATTTGTTCAGAAACTGGGAGTAAGCAAGGTGATTTGTCTTACAGAATGTCCCACTATTGAATTTAGAGCAGGAGTCCACAATACCAGCACAGTGGGTCACGACCAGTACCAGTCCTTGGTCTATTAGAACCAGACCTCCACAGCAGGTGGTGAACTGCAGGCCAGTGAGTGAGCTTCATCTGTATTATAGCTGCTCCCCATCACTCTCTCATCACCCCCAGAAGGGACAGTCTAGCTTGTTTTCCTGGAATGTCTGTAGTTACATAACCTATGCTTAATAGAAACAAAGATAGCATAAATATTGATGATTATTTTCCTTTCTCAATGCTCAGAATGGTGAGTTGGTGCCCTACCAATCTATCACAGTCACAAATTAGTTGTTACTTATTAACATTTGGGCACATTAGCCCAGCTTAAAATTAAATATTAAAAAACTAAGATCATGGGATCCAGCCCCATCCTTCACGGCAAATAAAAGGAGAAAAGGTGGAAGCAGTGACAGATTTCTTCATCTTAGCCTCTAAAACCACTGTGGATGCTGCCTGCAGCCATGAAATCAGAAGGTGTTTGCTTCTTGGCAGGAAAGCTTTGAGAAACATAAAGAGTGTTTTAAGAAGCAGAAACTCCATTCTGCTTAACAAACTGATAGATGTTTGGCCTTTTCCTTTGGATTCCTAAACTTTCTGTCCAGTCTCCATTGGTCTTTGAAGTCCCTCAGGTTTATGGTCCTTCAAAATTGCCAAGATTATTTTGTGCATTTCTTTACCCAGTCCAAAAATCAGCCATCTCTTTAAGAATCCATGCATCGTCTGATGGGAAATGTATTTAGAAGCTACATGTTAGACCTCAGAATAGTCACTGTTATCAAGTTGTCATTGCTTGTAGGCTTTCCTTTGGTCAGAGCAGGAAGGACACATTTTCCTTAAAAAATAAAATAAAAAGGAATATAATTATTTGGTACAAATTTATGCTTTCAGTTCAAGATTTAAGACAGCAGGGTGTTAATTAAAGTTCTTCATGTTATTAGTGAACCTCTTTTTCTAGCCACTGAAAGGCTTACTTCAGTACATTAGTTTTAATTATTGTCTTGCTTTTCGTGTTAACATATATATGATTCTGTCACAGTAACAGAAGCAATATGAGGAACAATAATTTGTTGAATATAGTTTCAGATTTATTTCCTTAGAAGATATCCCACTCTGAATGTAGTCATAATTCTGAATTTTAAAGCTACTTAAGTAATGTGTTGTTATGGGCAGCTAGTCACCAACTGATGCAGTTAGATTTATCAGTCTCTTTGTTCTCAGTTTATTCAGTTCAGTTCAGTCCTTCAGCCATGTCAGTCTCTTTGCAACGCCATGGACTGCAGCATGCCAGGCTTCCCTATCCATCACCAATTCCCGGAGCTTACTCAGGCTCATGTCCATCGACTTGGTAATGACATCCAACCATCTCATCCTGTCTTCCCCTTCTCTTCCTGCTTTCAATCTTTCCTAACATCAGAGTCTTTTCCAATGAGTCAGTTCTTCCCATCAGTTGGAGCTTCAACTTCAGCATCAGTTTTTCCAGTGAATATTCAGGACTGATTTTTTTTAGGATGGACTTGTTTTATCTCCTTGCAGTACAAGGGACTCTCAAGAGTCTTCTCCAACGGCATAGTTCAAAGGGTAATATGTGTGTCATTTGTCAGTGACATCATATTCCCCCATTGGGATTTAACCACCAAAATTGAATTTAAACAATGAGCAAAAATGAGTGTTAAGGCACAGTGTCCAGTCTACACACATCTGGTGACTAGGAGAGGCTCCTGTTGTATTCAAGGGACAGTCATTGGTAGATCTCATGCAAGAATAGGCCCTGGGGTCCTGGATGAGTCATTATACATGATTGTCTTTACTTGGCTGCCACATTTGTTTTGTCTCCTTTGATTGGGAAGACATTTCACGATTATTTTTTTGTATGTTTGGTTTGGCAGACAAAATTTTTCATGGCATAGACCCTATAGGGAAATTATATCAGAAGTATATCCATTTATCTTCAGCAATTAAATTCATTGGTTTGTATGTCCCTGGTGATTTTCTTTATAAATAGAAAGGAACACACATGTTCAGTATGCATTCAGTCTCTTTTTAAATCAACCGGCATGAATCAAATTCCTCTCTGTCCCACTGCACTCCCAACTCTAGGCGAGAAATAAAAACCTGCAGAGACTGAAGGCTGATTCCAGCACATCACTGTGGAATTTTCATTCCCACTATTCTTGGGGAGGGGGTGGGGATTAGTTGCTAACATTAAATCAGTAGATTGTACATAAATATCCAAACTTTCGATTCTCTTGAAAACATGGCCAACTGGGTTGCTTTCGAGCATGAGTGAAGTGGAGGAAAGCCTGCTCCCAGTGTTAAGGCCTGTGCTGCCCAGAGTCCAACATGGCAGCCTAGTCCTAGTATCATTTCTCTTGCCTCCTGGGACCATGAGTTTGTAAGAACTAGACTGCTAGCTATCTTAAGATAAAAAATACTTTTGTCTTGATCAACTTTCACTTTGAAGCCTTTAACCCAGAACCTAGCACACATTTCTTCCTTGTATGTTTGTTGGATGATATAAAATTTCTTGTGGATGCATATGACATCTCTTCCAGTACTGAAACCATGCAATTGAAGTACTGTTCTACCCTAAATCTTTGATGCAGCCTGGCATCATAGGTGTCCCTGATGTCTGCCATTAGACCCAATCCCTAAAGCCAGTTGTATGTCCCTGGGCTGTCCCTGAAGTCTTCACTTTGGCATTTGACAACTTATCCTCCTAGCAATCTCCTCTCCAAAGAAGACAGCAATGCATATCTCATGAAGTGGCTAGGAAGATGACATTAAACCACAAATGTCGAGCATGGCCCTTAGTATCCATTTTCATGATGTTCTTAGCAGTTTTTTTCTCCAAGTAGTCAAGGTTCTCCATCTTCTTAGATGTCCATGCAGATCAGTTTGATTTTCCAGCCAAGCTTCAAGGAAGAAATTACAGTTCAATTCTCCGTATTTTGAGAAGCTTCAAAGTCCACTTGCCAAGGACATTGATAGAGGTAAAGATTTTATCAAGACCTTTGTGTTTTTTTCAGACCTATTAGTGGCCTAAAGGGCTAAACTAGGACATGTCAGAGCATTTATAAATATGGGCTCCTGGTCACCACTACATGCTAAGAACCTGAACTTCCCTGAATACTTGGAGCCAGGACAAAAGCATGAAATGGCCTGTGCTCCTCAGCCTGGTGGCCTTCTCAGATTGCAGAGTCATGTAAACATGGAGACTGTAAGCCACATATATTCATTTCTGTGATTTTTCTTTTCACCTGATTATTCTATTCATCAGGTTTAGAAGGGAATGGAATATTTCCCTCACAGTCTTAAAGTTCAACCTTTACTCATTGATAAGTACATTGCTATAGGAACTGTGGTTCCAAGGGTCTTGGTGTAGATTTGCATAGCTGCACAACTCTTGGGGTCCAGTCATGTCATGACCTATTGAAATTGGAACTCCTTGCAACTTTCAGTGCACAGTCAGTGCAGGTGTAGGTGTGGTCCTGGGGAGTAGCACTTTTCTACTTTTTATTTAGCATGTTTTCTTTGTTCCCTCTCTACTTTAGTGTGTATATGTCTATGTCTGCATCTCTGAATCACTGTCATTTATCTCTCCATCCCTTTGGAAGTCTCTGAGTGCATTTCTCTCTATGTTGTTTTCCTTTAATTTTTCATTTGACTCATCCTTCGTTCTTGAGCCCCTGCATTTCCCTAACTTGTTCCCTATCACCTGGATTCTTTTTTCAGCTATCTCTGTTCTTTCAACTTGGGAAAGATTGGGAGAGCTACTTATACACTGTTTTATTTCTGATAAGCAGTGTGACCACAGCCAATTCACAAACCTCTTGCATTTCTAATTCCTCTCTTGTAAGAGAGGACAGGAATCCCCCTTCTATCTCCTTCCCTGAGCTTCTATGAGAAGGATACAGTGGGTGGCAACAGCAATGCTAGTGGCTGTCATTGTTGAGACTTCCTACTTATCAGGCACTTTATATCCATCACTTCACTATCCCCAAGATGTCTTGTTTGGAGGGTTTGAATCATTACATTCCACCATTTTACTGAGGGGAAACTGAGACCCCACATGGTCTTATGGCTTACCCAACATTACAGAACAGAATCTTTATTCAAACCTATGTCTTTGTCATGGTATATGCATAAGATTCTGATAATAAGGTGACTCATAAAAAATAATTGGAAAATACACAATGCCATTACAAGGACTGTTATACCTTAACACTGAAAGCTAATTGTAGCTTCTTTGTTTCTTTGTCAAATGCTTGATGAAAGAATACCTCTAACAAAAGTGAGTTCAGTTCAGTTCAGTTCAGTTGCTCAGTCGTGTCCGACTCTTTGCGACCCCATGAATCGCAGTATGCCAGGCCTCCCTGTCCATCACCAATTCCCGGAGTTCACTCAGACTCACGTCCATTGAGTCCGTGATGCCATCCAGCCATCTCATCCTTGGTCGTCCCCTTCTCCTCCTGCCCCCAATCGCTCCCAGCATCAGGGTCTTTTCCAATGAGTCAACTCTTCGCATAAGGTGGCCAAAGTACTGGAGCTTCAGTTTTAGCATCATTCCTTCCAAAGAAATCCAGGGTTGAAGACCATGAGAAAAACCTTAAGTGAAAAAAAAATACTCTAACAGTACTACAGTTCATGTTTTGCCATCAATACCCTGCCCTCTATTATCTTCATCAATGGTATCAGTTACCCAGTCCCAGCTCAAACCTACATCCTCAAGGTGAGGGGAGAAGACTGAGGGGTGGTTCTCAAATAGGAACTTGAAATAACCCTTGGCCTGCTGCTGGGAGAAGGGCGCCCTCTGCAGGCCATCTTGCACTGTTGCAGATGCTGCTGAGCCCTGTGGCTGGGCCAATGCCTGTCAGAAAAAAGAAAACCACTTGAGAGTAAAGGGCCATCTGGGACACTGATCATCCTGAAATAAATGTGGAGACACCACACCATGCTGGCATGGTGGGAGTTACAAGGAGAGAGGAATACTCAAGTCCTCAGTGTTCAAAGAGCTTAAGTTCAATCTGAACCCTCAGATGGATGAACATGGAAAGTCAGCACTAGCAGTCCCTGAAATAGGCCATGTGACAAGGAGAATGGCTAGGGACAGTCCCAGTGTGCTCTCCCACCATAGGGATTAACAGTCTCCCTTCCCTTCTCACAGTTTTCCTGGTTTAGATGATAAATTACATGGTCAGCCTAGTTCTCAGCTGCCATTTCCCCTTGCTCTGGCCAGATGCTCCCTTTGTGATTTAGGGTACCAACCCCTCTTGGGGAGAATGGATACTAAGGTGAATAAAGGCTGCACAGTGACTGCTCAGCCCCGGCACAGGGTGGAGGCCTCAGGTCATCTCCCTGCGGGAGTTCGTAACAGGCTGATGAATTCAAAGAAGGCTTTGAGGAAGGGAGGGAATTTCAGGAATTGTAAAATCACAAACTCATTGAGCCATATGGAAGGTTGCTTGGTTCTAGGCAAACTTCCCTGGATTCTATGCAAAAGGCATCACAAGGTGCTCTGAATTGAGGGACTTGCTAGTGGTGATGAGGGCTACAGACTGACCAATGGGGCTGGAGAACCAGAATATGTTACTGAACCAAGCCTGGAGTGGCCAAAGAGGGTGAGTGCAGGCTGAAGGAGGCTTCCAAGAGTTCCTAAGTTAAGTCTTCAAGAACGTGCTGTGGGCACTGCTCTATTTAAGATGGATAACCTACAATGAGTTACTGTGTAGCAGAGGGAACTTTGCTCAATTATATGACAGCCTGGATGGGAGGGGTATTTTGGGGACCAGGATACATGCATACATATGGGTGAGTCCCTTTACTGTCCACCTGAAACTCAGAATGTTGCTAATCAGCTATACTCCAATACAAAATAAAGTTTTTTTTTTTTAATAAAGTACGAATTATGGGGACGCAGGAGGCAAATGGGCATTCTCTGCAGAGAAAAGGAGCAGGAGTCAGAAGGAAGGAAACAGGGAGAGAGGAGAACTATGGACACTCTTATTCTTTTCTAAAGATTTTATTGAAGTGTGGCTAATCTTCAGGGCTGCGTTAAGTTTTGCTGCACAGCAAAGTGACTCAGTTATAAACATAAAAATTATATATTATTTTTCTTATTCTTTTCATGTAGTTTATGACTGGATAGTTAATATACTTCCTTATGCTCTACAGTAGGACTTAGTTGTTTATCACTCCTCCGTATCCCCAACTCCCAGTCCTCCCCTCCCTCACACCCTTCCTCATGGAAACTGCATGTCTTGGCCCTTATTGGTTGTGGATGAACTCTCATATCCATGCTAAGGAGAAAATCCCTTGATACTTACCAAAAGAGGGAAATAAAACCAAGAATTGTGCTGGGTCTGGATGTTTGTGGGAGTCCCACGTAAGGCCTCAGGCTGACTGGTGTGTGTCTCTGACTCCCCCAGGATGCTAGAGGTCACTTCTATACCACCTTTAAAGAGAACACAGTGAGGACATCTACAGAGACATGGATCCTGGATAATGTCTTCCTGAGGCGGTATTTCTCGGTCTTTGATCAAGGAAATGACAGGATTGGCCTGGCATGGGCAGTATAAATGCTTGGAGTGGTTCAGGAATCAGTAAGGTCACTCTGAGCAAACACTCACTTACACTTAGGGCACTCCTGCCCAGGATGCTGGTGAACTGTATTTGGTGGTCTGCACACCCTATTCTCAGTAAAGAATAAAAGGTTTTGCTCTTAATGGTGCTGAAACAAATGGGTGCATCTGTTTGTGTCTGGGAGGTGTACTAAGATCGGGAAGGATCTAGAACAAAGTCTGAATCACATTTGAGAGACTATTCAAATTGGCTTCAAGGAAGGAGGAGACTCATTGAAATGATTCTGGGAATCCAGAACACAAGAATCAGAGCAAATACAAAGATCTCAGTGTGTGGACCCAAGAAATCAGATGTTATCAGTTCTGTTTCACACTCTCATTCTTTCATTCCCTCTTCTTTGATGGTCTAAGCCTGACATCTTTCTTCCTTAAGGCTTCTACACCTAGTCAGGGAGTCCAAGCTACCTGCTCTAGGGTTTTATATCCTGAAGGCATCTCCAATAAAGAAAGGAAAGATTACAGACATCAGAGTTCAACAGTGTTCTCTGAATGACCCACCTGAGATCACATGTACAGCCACAGATCAGTCATCTTGGCAGGACCATGGGGTCCTATGATTGGCTCTACATGGCCTTGTGGCCCTGACCCAGCAGCACACATGATTGTCAGTTTCCTACAGAACTATGTGACTGAAGCTGGGGAGAGGCAGCCCCAAGGACAGCGACTGGGGGGTGGTCAGGCCATAGAAGAGTTTGTGATGACCCACCACCTCCATCACCTCCTCATTCAGAGGAATTATAAGGGTAATGAAATAGACTCTCTTCATCCTATCTCAGATGATCTTATCACTAGGCTTGCCCTCCAGGGAAGTTTGGGTGAGGTACTTCAGGCAGAGCTGGTTCCCTCTTGTTCCCACACCCCAGTCACCAGCTCTCTGCCACATATGCCTGCTCTGTCCTTTCCAGTCCTACTTGGTAAGTGGTGGCCCCAGTGTATCCCTGAGCCATCTCCCACCTCCAGGGCCCAGAATGTCCCTTCCTTGGCCTCCAATGCTGCTGGGGAGAATGCAACTCATGTATCGGGGGGCCCAGAATACACAGAGCCTTCAGCCTTTCTGAGATTCCTCCAGGGGTGGAGCTACAAACTATATGCTTGGAGTTGCCATGGTTAGGCACTTTTGCAGTGGAAGCATCCGTTCTTTCTACCTAGAGGCTCTCAGTAGATGCCTCAGCTGAGACAGGAGGAGTCAAATGTTGACTTCCTTTCCGAATGACTGGTTTGATCTCCTTGTTGTGTAAAGGACTCTCAAGAATCTTCTCAAGCACCACAGTTCAAAAGCTCAATTTTTTGCCATTCACCCTTTCTTGTGGTCCAGATCACACATCTGTACATGATTACTGGAAAAATCATAGCTTTGACACTACAGACCTCTGTAGCAAAGTGAGTCTCTGCTTTTTAATGCACTGTGCAGGTTTTTCATAGCCTTTCTTCCTTCCAAGGAGCAAGTGTCTTTTAATTCTGTGGCAGCAGTCAAGGTCCATAATGATTTTGGAGCCCAAGAAAATAAAATCTGCCACTGTTTCCACTTTTCCCTCATCTATATGCCATGAAGGGTTGGACTGGATGCAATGAATGTTGAGTGTCTTTTTATGAATAGTTTTTGAATGTTGAGTTTAAGCTAGTTTTTTCATCTCCTCTCCTCATCGAGAAGCTCTTTAGTTCTTTGCTTTCTACTGTTAGGGCAGTGTCATCTCTGTATTGTGGATGTTGATATTTCTCACAGCAATCTTGATTCCAGGTTGCAATTTATCCAGACCAGCATATTGAAAGATGTATCCTACATATAAGTTAAATAACAAGAGTGACAATGTATACCTTCTCTTTCTCCTTTCCCAATTTTAAATCTTTCAGTTGTTTCATGTCTGATTCTAAACTGTCGCTTTTGGAGCTACATACATACTTTTCAAGAGACAGGTAAGGTGATCTGATACTCCCATTTCCTTAAGAATTTTCCACAGTTTGTTGTGGTCCACATAGTGAAAAGCTTTAGCATAGTCAGTGAGCAGATGGAAATTTTTTTCTTGGATTCCCTTGCTTTTTCTATGATCCAGTGGATGTTGACAATTTGATCTCTGGTTCCTCAAACCAGTTTGTATATCTGGAAATTCTCAGTTCATGTACTGTTGAAACTTAGCTTAAAGGATATTGAGCATTACCTTGCAAGCAAGTGAGATGAGCACAATGGCATGATAGGTTGAACATTCTTTGAAATTGCCTTTCTTTTGCATTGGAATGAAAACTGACTTTTCCAGCACTGTGGCCACTCAGGAGTTTTCCAAATTTGCTGACATATTGAATGCAGCACTTTTACAGCCTCATTCTTTAGGAATTTTTAACAGCTCAGCTGGAATTCCATCACCTTCCTTAGCTTTTCTTGTAGTGATGCTTCCTAAAGCCCACTTGACTTCATACTCCGGTATATCTGGCTTTATGTGAGTGGCCCCAGCATCATGCCTATCCTGGTCATTATGACCATTTTTGTATAGTTCTTCTGTGTTTTCTTGCCACCTCTTCTTAATCTCATCTGCTTCTGTTAGGTCTTTGACTTTATGTACTTTATTGTGCCCATCCTTGCATGAAGTGCTCCTCTGGTAGCTCTAATTTTCTTGAAGAGATCTATACTCTTTACAATTCTACTGTTTTCCTCTAATTCTTGCACTGTTGACTTACAAAGACTTTCTTATCTCTCCTTGCTATTCTCTGGAATTCTGCATTCCATTGGTATATCTTTACCTTTCTCCTGTGCCTTTCACTTCTCTTATTTTCTCAGTTGTTTTTAAGGCCTCCTCAGGCAACCCTTTTTCCTTCTCACATTTGTTTTTCTTGGAGATGGTTTTGGTGACCACCTCCTGTACAATGTAACAAACCTCCATCCACAGTTCTTCAGCCTACCAGACCTAATCCCTTGAATCTATTCTTCATCTCCACTATATAATCATAAGGGATTTGATTTAGGTCACAGCTTAATGGTCTAGTGGTTTTCCTTACTTTCTTCAATTAAAGGCTGAACATTGCTTGCTTCTCCCTAAGCAATAGTGCCAGATGACCACCCACCACTCCCAATGGGTATGGAGCAAAAACATACAATTTGAGGACCATTACCCTGTGTTCATGCTTGTGTTTTCACATGCTTAGCTGTGTGACATTGATCAAGTCCCTTAACCTCAGTTTTCTCATCTGGAAAATGGGCACCATAATGATTTCTCACCTTCAAGACTGCATGTGTGCCTGCAAAGAGCAAGTGGCCTGAGAGGGCTTTCTGGGTTCCTGAGTT
Organism: Aepyceros melampus; assembly: GCA_006408695.1. Classification (NCBI taxonomy): domain Eukaryota; kingdom Metazoa; phylum Chordata; class Mammalia; order Artiodactyla; family Bovidae; genus Aepyceros; species Aepyceros melampus. The sequence continues at coordinate 142,091 of SJXQ01004145.1, read as the reverse complement.
TGGAACAAATATGAATTATTCTCCCACCTGGGGAGAAGGAAATCTTCTGTTTAGAGGTTATGGCTGCCATCCCAAAGGCTAAATATTGATTCAAGCCAAATGACATCTATTTTTGAACCATGACACAGAACTCTGACCGAGCCAATGCTTCTGTTTTCTGGGCTCCCATAAGAGCTAATGATTACTGTCTCAGATTACTCCCTTCCTTAGCCTTACCAGTCAGCCTTTCCTTATCAACTACTTCTCCCCTGAAATCACACTACAAGGAAAGTCGTAAAGGCTCTTGCTCTCTTGTCAGTTTCCCACATCTCCAGCGTAGCAAGAAGTAGCTGTTATGGCTATTTGTCATAGCAACAACTATGGCAACCAGTACAGTCCAATCTCAGCCTGTTATTGAATCTGTCCCCATTTGGCCCCTCATGTTTAAATTACCTACAGTTGCCTTAGAAACCTTCCTATGTTTGCTGTTAATGATCAAATATGTGTGGGCCTCATCTTATTTTCTTTCCAAAGCATAATTCCGACCATAAAATTAAGTAACCAAACATTTAGTCATCTAACTACCCACAGGAATTGACAAAAGCAAACCACCCATCATGCATTTTTGCTTGCCCCAAAACACGATTAAAGTGATCTTCTGAAACAATGTGATACATTGACATGTACACTCCAGAAGGGGCACTTTTCCTCTGGATTTGTTTTCCATCTAGTGTAGAATGCCTACCATAATCCTGGCAGTCCAGCAGCTGGTCACCTAATTTTTGCAGATTCAGCCCACTCCATATTCCTTCCACATCCCTCAGGAAAATCTAGAGAACAAACTCAGTCAAAGTTCTCACTCTTGCCAAAAACAGTTTTTGGGGTTTTTTTTGTTTGTTTTGTTTTGTTTTGTTTTGTTTTTTAAAACAGTGTTTGTTAACACATTCAAAATCACGTGCTCCTTGCCTTGGATTCAAGGAGCTGCACCAGAGGATGGGAAGCCTCCCCTTCCACCTAAATCTTTCAGCACTCCCACCAGAGCCACAAGCTTGACTGGATCTTGAGGCTTCTGCCTGCACTCTAATGTCCTCTGTACATCAGTTTAGTTCAGTCTCTTAGTCATGTCCAACTCTTTGCTGTATCATGGGGTGCAGCAAGCCAGGTTTCCCTGTTCATCACCAACTCCCAGAGCTTGCTCAAACTTATGTTCATCAAGTTGATGATACCACCCAGCAATTTCATTTTCTGTCTTCCCTTTTCCCTCCTGTCTTTAACCTTTCCCTGCATCAGGATCTTTTCTAATGAGTCAGTTCTTCCCATCAGGTGCCCAAAGTATTGGAGGTTGAGCTTCAGCATTGGTCCTTCCAATGAATATTCAGAACTGATTTCCTTTAGGATGGACTGGTTTGATATCCTTGAAGTCCAAGGGACTTCATGCTTGTGATGGGTCTGTTAAGATTTTCTATTTCTTCCTGATTCAGTTTTGGAAAGTTGTACTTTTCTAAGAATTTGTCCATTTCTTCCATGTTGTCCATTTTATTGGCATATAATTGCGGATAGTAGTCTCTTATGATCCTTTGTATTTCTGTGTTCTCTGTTGTGATCTCTCCATTTTCATTTCTAATTTTATTGATTTGACTTTTCTCCCTTTGTTTCTTGATGATTTTGGTTAATGGTTTGTTAATTTTATTTATCTTTTCAAAGAACCAGCTTTTGGCTTTGTTGATTTTTGCTATGGTCTCCTTTGTTTCTTTTGCATTTATTTCTGCCCTAATTTTTTTGAATTTATCAAGTCTAGATTTATGGCCCAGGATGTGATCTATCCTGGAGAAGGTTCCGTGAGCACTTGAGAAAAAGGTGAAATTCATTGTTTTGGGATGAAATGTTCTATAGATATCAATTAGGTCTAACTGATCTATTGTATCATTTAAAGTTTGTGTTTCTTGGTTAATTTTCTGTTTAGTTGATCTGTCCATAGGTATGAGTGGGGTATTAAAGTCTCCCACTATTATTGTGTTATTGTTAATTTCCCCTTTCACACTTGTTAGCATTTGTCTTACATATTGTGGTGCTCCTATGTTGGGTGCATATATATTTATAATTTTTATATCTTCTTCTTGGATTAATCCTTTGATAATTATGTAGTGGCCTTCTTTGTCTCTTTTCACAGCCTTTGTTTTAAAGTCTATTTTATCTGATATGAGTATAGCTACTCCTGCTTTCTTTTGGTCTCTATTCGCATGGAATATCTTTTTCCAGCCCTTCATTTTCAGTCTGTATGTGTCCCTTGTTTTGAGGTTGGTCTCTTGTAGACAACATATATAGGAGTCTTGTTTTTGTATACATTCATCCAGTCTTTTTCTTTTGGTTGGGGCATTCAACCCATTAAGTTTAAGGTGATTATTGATAAGTACGATCCCGTTGTCATTTATTGTTTTGGGTTCGGGTTCGGGTTTAATACACCATTTTTTGTGTTTCTTGTCTAGAGAATATCCTTTAGCAATTTTTGGAGCACTGGTTTGGCAGTGCTGAATTCTCTCAGCTTTTGCTTGTCTGAAAAGCTTTTTATTTCTCCTTCATATTTGAATCAGATCCTCTCTGGGTAGAGTAGTCTGAGCTATAGGTTATTTTCTTTCATCACTTTAAGTATGTCTTGCCATTCCCTCCTGGCCTGAAGAGTTTAGAAAATCCTAAAGACTCCACCAGAAAATTACTAGAGCTAATCAATGAATATAGTAAAGTTGCGGGATATAAAATCAACAAACAGAAATCCCTTGCATTCCTATACACTAATAATGAGAAAGTAGAAAAAGAAATTAAGGAAACAATTCCATTCACCATTGCAATGAAAAGAATAAAATACTTGGAAATATATCTACTTAAAGAAACTAAAGACTTATATATAGAAAACTATAAAACACTGAGGAAAGAAATAAAAGAGAACAATAATAGATGGAGAAATATACCATGTTCATGGGTTGGGAGAATCAATATAGTGAAAATGAATATACTACCCAAAGCAATCTGCAGATTCAATACAATCCCTATCAAGTTATCAACGGTGTTTTTCACAGAGCTAGAATAAATAATTTCACAGTTTGTATGGAAATACAAAAAACGTTGAATAGCCAAAGCAATCTTGAGAAGGAAGAATGGAACTGGAGGAATCAACCTGCCTGTCTTCAGGCTCTACTACAAAGCCACAGTCATCAAGACAGTATGGTACTGGCACAAAGATAGAAAGAAATATAGATCAATGGAACAAAATAGAAAGCCAAGAGATAAATCCACACGCCTATGGACAACCTTATATTCGACAAAGGTGGCAAGAATATACAACGGAGTAAAGACAATCTCTTTAACAAGTGATGCTGGGAAAACTGGTCAACCTCTTGTAAAAGAATGAAACGGAACACTTTCTAACATCATTCACAAAAATAAACTCAAAATGGATAAAAGATCTAAACGTAAGACCAGAAACTATAAAATTCCTAGAGGAGAACATAGGCAAAAACTCTCTGACATAAATCACAGCAGGATCCTCTATGAACCACCTCCTAGATTATTGGAAATAAAAGGGAAAATAAACAAATGGGATCTAATTAAAATCAAAAGCTTCTGCACAACAAAGGAAACTATAAGCAAGGTGAAAAGACAGCCTTCTGAATGGGAGAAAATAATAGCAAATAAAGCAACTGACAAATAACTAATCTCAAAAAATATATAAGCAACTTATGCAGCTCAATTCCAGAAAAATAAATGACCCAATCAAAAAATGGGCCAAAGAACTAAATGGACATTTCTCCAAAGAAGACATACGGATGGCTAACAAACACATGAAAAGATGCTCAATGTCACTCATTATCAGAGAAATGCAAATCAAGACCACAATGAGGTACCATTTCTCACCAGTCAGAATGGCTGTGATCCAAAAGTCTGCAACAATAAATGGTGGAGAGGGTGAGGAGAAAAGGGAACCCTCTTACACTGTTGGTGGGGATGCAAACTAATACAGCCACTATGGAGAACAGTGTGGAGATTCCTTAAAAAACTGGAAATAGAACTGCCTTATGACCCAGCAATCCCACTGCTGGGCATACACACCGAAGAACCCAGAATTGAAAGAGACACATATACCCCAATGTTCATCACAGCACTGTTTATAATAGCCAGGACATGGAAGCAACCTAGATGTCCATCAGCAGATGAATGGATAAGAAAGCTGTGGTACATATACACAATGGAGTATTACTCAGCCATTAAAAAGAATACATGTGAATCAGTTCTAATGAGGTGGAAGAAACTGGAGCTGATTATACAGAGTGAAGTAAGCCAGAAAGAAAAACACCAATACAGTATACTAACACATACTCACAGAAAACTAGTCAATCTAATAACACTAGGACCACACCCTTGTCTAACTCAATGAAACCAAGCCATGCCTGCGGGGCAACCCAAGATGGATGGGTCATGGTGGAGAGGTCTGACAAAATGTGGTTCACTGGAGAAGGGAATGGCAAGCCACTTCAGTATTCTTGCCTTGAGAACCTCATGAACAGTATGAAAAGGCAAAATGATAGGATAGCAAAAGAGAAACTCCCCAGGTCATTAGGTGCCCAATATGCTACTGGAGATCAGTGGAGAAATAACTCCAGACAGAATGAAGGGATAGAGCCAAAGCAAAAACAATACCCAGTTATGGATGTGACTGGTGATAGAAGCAAGATCCAATGCTGTAAAGAGCAGCATTGCATAGGAACCTGGAATGTCAGGTCCATGAATCAAGGCAAATTGGAAGTGGTCAAANTGGAGATCAGTGGAGAAATAACTCCAGACAGAATGAAGGGATAGAGCCAAAGCAAAAACAATACCCAGTTATGGATGTGACTGGTGATAGAAGCAAGATCCAATGCTGTAAAGAGCAGCATTGCATAGGAACCTGGAATGTCAGGTCCATGAATCAAGGCAAATTGGAAGTGGTCAAAGAAGAGATGGCAAAGGTGAACGTCGACATTCTAGGAATCAGTGAACTAAAATGGACTGGAATGGGTGAATTTAACTCAGATGACTATATATCTACTACTGCGGACAGGAATCCTTCAGAAGAAATGGAGTAGCCATCATGGTCAACAAAAGAGTCCAAAATGCAGTACTTGGATGCAGTCTCAAAAACGACAGAATGATCTCTGTTCATCTCCAAGGCAAACCATTCAATATCACAGTTATACAAGTCTATGCCTCAACCAGTAATGCTGAAGAAGCTGAAGTTGAATTGTTCTATGAAGACCTATAAGACCTTTTAGAACTAACACCCAAAAAAGATGTCCTTTTCATTATAGGGGACTGGAATGCAAAAGTAGAAAGTAAAGAAACACCTGGAGTAACAGGCAAATTTGGACTTGGAATGTAGAATGAAGCAGGGCAAAGACTAATAGAGTTTTGCCAAGAAAATGCACTGATCATAGCAAACAACCTCTTCCAACAACACAAGAGAAGACTCTACACACAGACATCACCAGATGGTCAACACCAAAATCAGATTGATTATATTTTTGCAGCCAAAGATGGAGAAGCTCTATACAGTCAAATCTGGAACTCTCTTGCTTTTTCCATGATCCAGCAGAAGTTGGCAATTTGATCTCTGGTTCCTCTGCCTTTTCTAAAACCAGCTTGGACATCAGGGAGTTCACGGTTCACATATTGCTGAAGTCTGGCTTGGAGAATTTTGAGCATTACTTTACTAGCATGTGAGATGAGTGCAATTGTGCGGTAGTTTGAGCATTCTTTGGCATTGCCTTTCTTTGGAATTGGGATGAAAACTGACCTTTTCCAGCCTGTGGCCACTGCTGAGTCCTTTTCATTATGGGCGACTGGAATGCAAAAGTAGGAAGTCAAGAAATACCTGGAGTAACAGGCAAATTTGGCCTTGGAATGAGGAATGAAGCAGGCCAAAGACTAATAGAGTTTTGCCAAGAAAATGCACTGGTCATAGCAAACACCCTCTTCCAACAACACAAGAGAAGATTCTACACATGGACATCACCAGATGGTCAACACCGAAATCAGATTGATTATATTCTTTGCAGCCAAAGATGGAGAAGCTCTATACAGTCAACAAAGATAAGACCCAGAGCTGACTGTGGCTCAGATCATGAACTCCTGATTGCCAGATTCAGACTTAAATTGAAGAAAGTGGGCAACACCACTAGACCATTCAGGTATGACCTAAATCAAATCGCTTATGATTATACAGTGGAAGTGAGAAATAGATTTAAGGGTCTAGATCTGATAGATAGAGTGCCTGATGAATTATGGAATGAGGTGCCACCTATATATACATATTAAAGAATAAATACATGATACATGAGGAAAGCATCAAGAAACCCATAATATGGGACATTCTCCCCCTGCTGCTGCTGCTGCTAAGTCGCTTTAGTTGTGTCTGACTCTGTGCGACCCCACAGATGGCAGCCCACCAGGCTCCCCCATCCCTGGGATTCTCCAGGCAAGAACAAGGGAGTGGGTTGCCATTTCCTTCTTCAATGCATGACAGTGAAAGTGAAGTCATTCCGTTGTGTCCAACCCCTAGTGACCCCATGGACTGTAGTCCCCAGGCTCCTCCATCCATGGGATTTTCCAGGCAAGACTATTGGAGTGGGGTGCCACTGCCTTCTCCCCATAGACTCCCTAAAACATTCAAGGAGGAGGTATGGAGACTGTTAAAAAAGATATAAGCAAATGGAACTCAAAAACCTTGATTAGATCCTAATGTTGAAAAAACACTATAAGACATTTTTTCAAATAAACACAGAAATTTGAAAATACTGGATATTTGATGGCAAAAACAATCACTGTTCATTTTCTTAGGCATTCAAGAAGAGATAAGAAAGCCTTCTTCAGCGATCAAATAGAGGAAATAGAGGAAAACAACAGAATGGGAAAGACTAGAGATCTCTTCAAGAAACTTAGAGATACCAAGGGAATATTTCATACAAAGATGGGCTCAATAAAAGACAGAAATGGTATGGACCTAACAGAAGCAGAAGATATTAAGAGGCGGCAAGAATACACAGAAGAACTGTACAAAAAAGATCTTCACAACCCGGATAACCACGATGGTGTGATCACTCATCTAGAGCCAGACATCTTGGAATGTGAAGTCAAGTGGGCCTTAGAAAGCATCAGTGATGGAATTCCAGTGGAGCTATTTCAAATCCTGAAAGATGATGCTGTGAAAGTGCTACACTCAATATGCCAGCAAATTTGGAAAACTCAGCAGTGGCCACAGGACAGGAAAAGGTCAGTTTTCATTCCAATTCCAAAGAAAGGCAATGCCAAAGAATGCTCAAACTACTGCACAATTGCACTCATCTCACACGCTAGTAAAGTAATGCTCAAAATTCTCCAAGCCAGGCTTCAGCAATACGTGAACCGTGAACTTCCACATGTCCAAGCTGGTTTTAGAAAAGGCAGAGGAACCAGAGATCAAATTGCCAACTTCTGCTGGATCATGGAAAAAGCAAGAGAGTTCCAGAAAAACATCTATTTCTGCTTTACTGACTATGCCAAAGCCTTTGACTGTGTGGATCACAAGAAGCTGTGGAAAATTCTGAAAGAGATGGGAATACCAGACACCTGACCTGCCTCTTGAGAAATCTGTATGCAGGTCAGGAAGCAACAATTAGAACTGGACATGGAACAACAGATTGGTTCCAAATAGGAAAAGGAGTACGTCAAGGCTGTATATTGTCACCCTGCTTATTTAACTTATATGCAGAGTACATCATGAGAAACGCTGGACTGGAAGAAACAAGCTGGAGTCAGGATTGCCGGGAGAAGTATCAGTTACCTCAGATATGCAGATGACACCACCCTTATGGCAGAAAGTGAAGAGGAACTAAAAAGCCTCTTGATGAAAGTGAAGGAGGAGAGTGAAAAAGTTTGGCTTAAAGCTCAACATTCAGAAAAGGAAGATCATGGCATCTGGTCCCATCACTCCTTGGGAAATAGATGGGGAAACAGTAGAAACAGTGTCAGACTTTATTCTTTTGGGCTCCAAAATCACTGCAGATGGTGACTGCAGCCATGAAATTAAAAGGCGCTTACTCCTTGGAAGAAAAATTATGACCAACCTAGATAGTATATTCAAAAGCAGAGACATTACTTTGCTGACTAAGGTCCGTCTAGTCAAGGCTATGGTTTTTCCAGTGGTCATGTATGGATGTGAGAGTTGGACTATGAAGAAGGCTGAGTGCCGAAGAATTGATGCTTTTGAACTGTGGTGTTGGAGAAGACTCTTGAGAGTCCCTTGGACTGCAAGGAGATCCAACCAGTCCATTCTAAAGGAGATCAGCCCTGGGTGTTCTTTGGAAGGAATGATGCTAAAGCTGAAACTCCAGTACTTTGGCCACCTCATGAGAAGAGTTGACTCATTGGAAAAGACTCTGATGCTGGGAGGGATTGGGGGCAGGAGGAGAAGGGGACGACAGAGGATGAGATGGCTGGATGTCATCACTGACTCGATGGACCTGAGTCTGAGTGAACTCCGGGAGTTAGTGATGGACAGGGAGGCCTGGCATGCTGCGATTCATGGGGTTGCAAAGAGTTGGACATGACTGAGTGACTGAAATGAACTGAACTGAACTGGAAGGAAGAGAAATGTCCCGATTTTTAGGAGATGCATTCTGAAGTTTTTAGGGGTGAGATGCTCTAATGCCTGAAACTTAAGAGAAGATAGAGAAAAATACTGTTTGTGGGCAGCATATTGGCCGGGAACACATGAAGCTTTTCCTTTTTCTAAGAGAACTGCTCTGCAGTCACGCACTCCAGAGCCGCATGACCCCCACTCAAGGGCGTTTGGTCCAGCATCTCCAGACTCTGGCCTGGGGACCTGAGTTCTGCAGCGGCTTTCTCATCTGATGGCCGGAGCCTCTGCTCTGTGTGCTGGCACTGGCTTTCCTTTCTGGAGGTGCAGCTGGGAGCACACACGCAGCCAGTAAGAATGCTGTTTCACACCCTGAACTCATTTCCTACAAGCAGTGAGGCAGAAAGGGAGGCCTGAGTTATGGCCAACCCAGCCAGGTTCAGCTAACAAGCTTTCCAGCTGCCTAACAACCTGGTAATGATTAACCTCACAACAGAGTCCAGCAAGTTTGGATCCTCAGCTGGCACAAGAAAAGGGGCCAAATAATTGCCAATAATTGTTACAACAACCACAGTTCTTGAGTACTTACTAAGTGCCAGACACCAAGTGCCTTATGTACCCTAATGTGTGGATTTACAGGAGCTCTCATGATAAAGCCATACTTTATCATATCATCATTAAGTACCACTATCCAGGACTGACTGAAACCATCAGCATAGGCAAAGACGAAAAGAACTTTGCAATAGTACTCACATTCAGAAGGCTGAGTCACCTTTGCTTGAAAAAATGGGAATTGATACTGGAGGTGGGAGGAGTTTCAGTATATCTTTCCTAAAAACCGTTACTGTGAATCCCCCCTCGGTCTTTTAAATCTCAGCCTCCATAACCATTTATCATGAGGAAGAATGTACCACGGTCTAACATCACGGCTGACTTCCTGCCATCCGGCAATCAAAGCAGGAGAAGCAAAGCCCTTTCAACCCAACCCAGCTGCTCCTCCCTGGTCACCGCTCATCAATCACTTGCCATCGTCACAACTCTCTTCACACACTGGCTCTAGAAACTTCTAAGGACTACAGCATTTGTTCCCTCCTCAACATCACTGCAGATAGTTATCGAGGGTGGAGAAAACTAAGCTTCAAATATCCTTTGGGATAGAATAAATGGGGGGAAAGACCTACAAACATCAAAGAAGTTAGGCAGGCATTCGAATCTTGGAGGTCGGCAGCTGAATCACGTGAACATGGACAAAAACAGGAAGGATGGCCAACCATTAGTGACTGGCTCTAATATTTAACTACCTGGTAACTGCACAGAAGACAGTATATTTCATTAATAAGAAGGAACCCTGGACTATCACGTGGCCATTGGAACTGAAGAGGAGCAGAATCCAGCATGCCAAATCAGGACCACAGGGGTTCAGGACATGCCACCCCAAAGATGTCACCTGGGTATACTGATTATTTCGAGCTGTAGGCACTTGGAGAAAAGAAAATGCACAGAGATGTTTCCTCCAACTCCCTTATCTGCCTAAAGAGCGAGCTTCCAAAACCAATTCAGCTGTCATCAATTCCTTCTCTGAAAGTTTCAACAACTGGGGAAGATTGAGTTATCACAGGAGAGGAGAGGAGACTGAAGTCAACACAAACTTCATCCCAAACTTTCATACCTCCCATCTACTCTTCAAGGCCCCTTTCATTCTTCCCAAAAAGTACTCACTCTCCACTAAGAGCTTAGAACTCTCTCCCTTTTTCCTATGAAGATGGTAATCCTGAATTCTTTGCTACCTGGGGGAGTTACTAAATTTTCCCTGGTATCACATATATATATATGAGGGACACATGTTAACTTGTTTTTCTCTTGTTAACCTATCTTTAAATACAGGGGTCTCAGCTAAGAACTGAAGGAAAATTCTTCCGCGCCTACAGAATAAATGGGAACTAAAGGCAACAACATGGATGAAATCTCATATAATGAACACAAGAAGCCAGACACTAAAAGAGTATATAATGTGGCTATATATTGATATAATTTATTTGTATAATTTATTCATTAAAATTTAATTTTAAAATATATTTAAAATATGTATATATAATAAAATTCAAACCAAGCAAAAATAACTAATGCTGTTAGAATTCAGAATAGTGGTGAGAATTCAGAATAGTGGTGTCTTTTTCTCTTTCTCATAACTTTTTCTCAGTTTATTTTTAATTATAGGATAATTAATTTACAATATTGTGTTTGTTTCTGCCATATGTCAGCAGGAGTCAGCCATAGGTATACATATGGCCCCTCCCTTCTGAACCTCCCTTCCACCTCCCACCCCATCCCATCCCTCTAGGTTGTCACAGAGCCCTGGGTTGAGCTCCCGGTGTCATATAGCAAATTTTCACTAGCTAGTCTACCATATGGTAACCTGTTATCATATGTAACAGTGGTAACATTTGAAGAGAATAGTAACTAGGAAGGGGCACCGTGGGCAAGGACTGTCACTAGAGGCTGGTGAGGTTCTATTTCTTCATATGGGTGCTGGTTACATAGAAATGTTCTGCGTGTGAAAATCCACTGAACTGTGTTCTTCTGTGTGTACTTTCCATACGTATGTTAGACTTCAAAAGTTCAGTTAAAAATGTGAAAACAGTTAACCACAATGAGATATCACCTCACATCTGTTAGATGTAAGGCTATTACAAAAGAAAAAAGAAAAGAAATGATGCAACAAGTGCTGGAGAAGATTTGGAGAGAAGGGAGCCCTCCTCCAACACTGGTTGGAATGTAAATTTGTGCAGCCACTATGGAAACCAAAATGGAGTTTCCTCAAAAAATTTAAAATAGAACTACTGTACATTCAGCCATTCCATTCTGGGTATATATCCATATCCAAAGTAAGTGAAATTGCTATCTCAAAGAGATATCAACACTCACCCCCATGTTAAATTCAGCATTATTAACAGCAAAGATATGAAACTGAAAGGCACTCAGTCGTGTCCAACTCTTTCTGACTCCACGGACTAAATAATCCATAAAATTCACCAGGCCAGAATACTGGAGTAGCCTTTCCCTTCTCCAGGATATCTCCCAACCCAGGGATTGAACACAGGTCTCCTGCATTGCAGGTGGATTCTTTACCAGCTAAGCCAAAGGAAGCCTAAGAATACTGGAGTGGATAGCCTATCCCTTCTCCAGTGGATCTTCCCGACCCAGGAATCGAACCAGGGTCTCCTGAATGGCAGGTGGATTCTTTACCAACTGAGCTATCAGAGAAGCTTAGTAACTCCCCCAGGTGGCAAGGAATTCAGGATTAGACCATCTTCATAGAGAAAGGGGAGCAAGATCTAAGCTCTTAGTGAGTGAGTGCTTTTTAGGAAGAATGAAAGGGGCCTTGAAGAGTAGGTGGGAGGTATGAGAGTCTGGGATGAAGTTTGGGTTGACTTCCAGGCTCCTATTCAGTGATAAGTCAGTCTTCACCAGTTGTTGAAACTTATGGGGAAGGGATTGATGACAGTTGAATTGGTTCTGGGGCCTCCCTGGTGGCTCAGAGGGTAAGGCATCTGCCTGCAATGCAGGAGAACTGTGTTAGATCCCTAGGTCGGAAAGATCCCCTAGAGAAGGAAATGGCAATCCACTCCAGTACTCACGCTTGGAAAATCCCATGGATGGAGAAGCCTGGTAGGCTACGGTCCATGGGTTCCCAAAGAGTCATGGACTGATTGACTTCACATTTCATTCTCTTTCAAGATACGAAAATAACCTATGTGGTCACTGATGGATTAATGGACAAAGAAAATGTGAGATTATACATACACAACACACACACATATATGTACTTTAGTTCAGTTGCTCAGTCGTGTCAGACTCTTTGCGACCACATGAATCACAGGACACCAGGCCTCCCTGTCCATCACCATCTTCCAGAGTTCACTTAGACTCACGTCCATTGAATCTGTGATGCCATCCAGCCATCTCATCCTCTGTCGTCCTCTTCTTCTCCTGCCCCCAATCCCTCCCAGCATCAGAGTCTTTTCCAATGAGTCAACTCTTCCCATGAGGTGGCCAAAATATTGGAGTTTCAGCTTCAGCATCAGTCCTTCCAATGAAACCCAGGATTGATCTCCTTTAGAATGGACTGGTTGGATCTCCTTGCAGTCCAAGGGACTCTCAAGAGTCTTCTCCAACACCACAGTTCAGAAGCATCAATTCTTTGGCACTCAGCCTTCTTCACAGTCCAACTCTCACATCCATACATGACCACTGGAAAAACCATAGCCTTGACTAGATGGACATTTGCTGGCAAAGTAATGTCTCTGCTTTTGAATCTGCTATCTAGGTTGATTATAACTTTTCTTCCAAGGAGTGTCTTTTAAATTTCATGGCTGCAATCACCATCTGCAGTGATTTTGGAGCCCCAAAATTTAAAGTCTGACACTGTATCCACTGTTTCTCCATCTATTTGCCATAAGTAATGGGACCAGATGCCATGATCTTCATTTTCTGAATGTTGAGCTTTAAGCCAACTTTTTCACTCTCATCGAGAGGCTTTTTATTTCTTCTTCACTTTCTGCCATAAAGGTGGCAGATAACCTCAATAAATAACCTCAATATCTGAGGTTATTGATATTTTTCCCAGCAATCTTGACTCCAGCTTGTGTTTCTTCCAGCCCAGCGTTTGTCATGAGGTACTCTGCATATAAGTTAAATAAGCAAGGTGATAATATACAGCCTTAACAGACTCCTTTTCCTATTTGAAACCAGTCTGTTGTTCCGTATCCAGTTCTAACTGTTGCTTCCAGACTGGCATATAGGTTTCTCAAGAGGCAGGTCAGGTGGTCTGGTATTCCCATCTCTTTCAGAATTTTCCACAGTTTATTGTGATCTACACAGTCAAAGGACTTCCCTGATGGCTAGAGGGTAAAGTGTCTGTCTGCAATGCAGGAGACCTGGGCTCGATCCCTGGGTCAGGAAGATCCCCTGGAGAAGGAAAAGGGAACCCACTCTAGTACTATTGCCTGGAAAATCCCACGGATGGAGGAGCCTGGTAGGCTACAATCCATGGGGTCACAAAGAGTAGGACACGACTGAGCAACTTAACTTTCACTTTCACACAAAGGCCCTGACATAGTAATAAAGCAGAAATAGATGTTTCTCTGGAACTCTTGCTTTTTCCATGATCCAGCAGATGTTGGCAATTTGATCTCTGGTTCCTCTGCCTTTTCTAAAACAAGCTTGAACATCAGGGAGTTCACGGTTCATGTATTGCTGAAGTCTGGCTTGGAGAATTTTGAGCATTACTTTACTAGCGTGTGACATGAGTGCAATTGTGTGGTAGTTTAAGCATTCTTTGGCATTGCCTTTCTTTGGGATTGGAATGAAAACTGACCTTTTCCTGTCCTGTGGCCACTGCTGAATTTTCCAAACTTGCTGGCATATTGTGTGCAGCACTTTCACAGCATCGTCTTTCAGAATTTGAAATAGCTCGACTGGAATGCCATCACCTCCACTAGCTTTGTTCCTAGTGTTCCATGCTTTCTAAGGCCCACTTGAATTCACATTCCAGGATGTCTGGTTCTGAGTGAGTGATAATACCACTGTGATTATCTTGGTCATGGAGATCTTTTTTGTACAGTTCTTCTATGTATTCTTGCCACTTCTTCTTAATATCTTCTGCTTCTGTTAGGTCCAGACCATTTCTGTCCTTTATCGAGCCCATCTTTGCGTGAAATGTTCCCTTGGTATCTCTAATTTTCGTGAAGAGATCTCTAGTCTTTCCCATTCTATTCTTTTCCTCTATTTCTTTGCATTGATCGCTGAGGAAGGCTTTATCTCTCCTAGCTATTCTTTGGAACTCTACATTCAGATGCTTATATCTTTCCTTTTCTCCTTTGCTTTTTGCTTCTCTTCTTTTCACAGCTATTTGTAAGGCCTCCCCAGAC
>SJXQ01004145.1:108346-126137 GCA_006408695.1 Aepyceros melampus | reverse complement strand
TATCTCTAATTTTCTTGAAGAGATCTCTAGCCTTTCCCAGTCTGTTTTCCTCTATTTCTTTGCATTGATTGCTAAGGAAGCCTTTCTTTTCTCTCTTTGCTAGTCTTTGGAACTCTGCATTCAAATGGTTACATCTTTCCTTTTTTTCCTTTGCCTTTAGCTTATCTTCTTTTCTCAGCTATTTGTAAGACCTCGTCAGACAACCATTTTGCCTTTTTGTGTTTGTTTTTCTTATAAATGGTATTGATCACTGCCTCCTGTACAATGCCACGAACCTCTGTCTTCCATAGCTCTTCAGGCAGCCTGTCTATCATATCTAATCCCTTGAATCTATTTGTCACTTCCACTGTATAATTGTAAGGGATTTTATTTTGGTCATACCCAAATGGTTTAGTGGTTTTCCTTACTTTCTTCAATTTGTCTGAATTTGGAAATAAGGAGTTCATGATCTGAACCACAGTCAGCTCCCAGTCTTATTTTTGCTGACTGTATAGAACTTTTCCATCTTTGGCTGCAAAGTATATGGTGAATCTGATTTTGGTATTAACCATTTGGTGTTATCCATATATAGAGTCTTCTCATTTGTTTTTGGAAGAGGATACTTGCTATGACCATTGCGTTCTCTTTGCAAAACTCTGTTAACCTTTGATCTGATTCTTTTTCTACTGCAAGGCAACATTTAGCTATCGTTTTGTGGCAAATAAAAATGAAAACAATGGAAACAGTGAGAGACTTTGTTTTTTTGGACTCCAAAATCACTGCAGATAGTGACTGCAGCCATGAAATTAGAGTGCTTGTTCCTTGGAAGAAAAGCTGTGACCATCCTAGACAGCATTTTGAATAGAAGAAACATTACTTTGCCTACAAAGGTCCATCTAGTCAAAGCTATGGTTTGTCTAGTAGTCATGTATGGATGTGACAGTTGGAGTATAAAGAAAGCTGAGTGCTGAAGAATGGATGCTTTTGAACTGTGGTGTTGGAGAAGACTCTTAGAGTCCCTTGGACTCCAAGGAGGTCAAACTCATCAATCCTAATGGAAATCTGTCCTGAGTTTCATTGGAAGGACTGATGCTGATGCTGAAATTCCAATACACTGGCCACCTAATTTGAAAGGCTGACTCATTGGAAAAGACCTTGATGCTAGGAAAGATTGAAAGTAGGAGGAGAAGTGGATGAATGAGGATAAGATGGTTGAATAGTATCACTTAATTGATGGACATGAGTTTGAACAAACTCATGGAGTTAATGATGGACGAAGAAGCCTGGTGTGCTGCTATCCACGTGGTTGCAAATAGTCAGACACGACTGAGCAACTGAATCGAACTGAACTGAGTGATTAAGCTGACATATAAGTAAATATGTTTAACTTCAAAGTTAAGCCCAAACTGAAGTCATCACATGTTTAAAAGCTTATTGTAAAGTCTTAAGAAACTATAAAACAACGTCTCTATGTAAAGGAATTAATTTGATATAGATGCAGCCTGTACAATTTCCTCCGTGGAAGACTATTACCATCCTTTTAGAAATTTGAGTAAATATCCTAGGTAAACTTACCAGAAAACATAGTTTCCTCACTTAAGAAAATGCTGACCATTTTATTGCCATGGTCACAAATCAATGGCAGAACCCATTTAAAAACCTTCTCCTGGGTTTCCTTACCCTACTGCTCTCCACCCAGGGTCCTTTTCCAATATATAATCTCTTGCTTTGTCAGCACATGTGTCTCCTCAGACAATTCATTTCCGAGTGCTAGACAAAGCCCAGTTTCGGGCCCTGCCTTTCTGCAACAAATGGCGACTCTGGTGGTATTCTTCTTCACTGAGACTGACATCCTGACCACTTGGGGTACTCAGAGGCCAGCTTGCCTGCCAATGGATGAGAGCTAGTGGCCACAACTGCAACCCTTTTGTCCCTGGTCTCCTCCTGATGCAGACAACTGGCCAGAGTGCCCCAATCAGTAAGGAACAAGAGACTTTATTGACCTCTCTCCGCTTCCCTCTCTCTTTCCTCTCCTTAACCCTTCCTCTCCTTCCCTGTTTTTCTAGTCCCCCAGCCCTGGGATTTCTTTGGAAGGATGATGCTGAAGCTGAAGCTCCAGTACTTTGGCCACCTCATGTGAAGAGTTGACTAATTGGAAAAGACTCTGATGCTGGGAGGGTTTGAGGACAGGAGGAGAAGGGGACGACCAAGGATGAGATGGCTGGATGGCATCACTGACTCCACGGGTGTCAATCTGGGTGAACTCTGGGAGTTGGTGATGAACAGGGAGGCCTGGTGTGCTGCGATTCATGGGGTTGCAAAGAGTCGGACATGACTGAGTGACTGAACTGAACTGAACTGAAGTCCTGGATGCAGGAATCTGGTCGAAGGGCCCTCACCCTGAGCTGAAGATTGGAGACTGATCATCTCCTCTTTGCAGAGAACTCGAATTCTGGTTCTGGTCTGGTCTGATTTCTGGTAGGGCTGAGTTTCAGTTCTCCCTTCTCTGAAGGCCCAGGGAAGAGTCTCATAATGCTTGGGTATCTGTAGGTAGCAGGAGACATCTGTAAGGCCACCCCTTTCACCTCCCTCTCTCCTGCCTCCTTCCCTTCTTCTTTCAACCTGGCTTCCTTTCCTCTCTTGAAATCTTTGATGTTAGTACTTGGATCTGAAGTTATGTGTCTCTATAGGAGGTTTTCTGAGAGACTGTATTCTTGTATTTAAGGGCTTCCCTGGTGGTGCAGAGGTTAAAGCGTCTGCCTGCATTGTGGGAGACCTGGGTTTGATCCCTGGGTCGGGAAGATCCCCTGGAGAAGGAAATGGCAACACCCTCCAATATTCTTGCCTGGAGAATCCCATGGATGGAGAAGCTTGGTGGGCTACAGTCCATCGGTCACAAAGATTTGGACACGACTGAGCAAATTCACCTTCACTAAAAAAAAAAAAAAACTAATGATAACAGACTTTGTAAACACAGAGCTAAAAGCCAACCAATCAGCAGCAAGCCCTCTTCTTGAAAATTAATAGAAGACTCATGCCAGTGAACAAGTTTCCAAGGCTGGCATCTGCCTTGGAAAATCTCTTGCCTCCAAGGCTCTATAATGAATAGAATTGCAACGGAGTGTGTTCCAAAACTTCAATATAACATCAAAGAGTTGGCTTTATTTAGTGAAACAATACATGTCCAGACTAACTCTTAATTATTCGATGAAAAGAGGACTACAATTAGTCTTTATTTTAGATTTTAAATAATGGGTTTACTCTCTATGCCAATACTCATCACATGGAAGGCGAAAGTTGAGTTCAAGCTTCCCATGGTGGTGTGAGGAGTGGGCAATTGGAGAGCAGATGATAAAGATGTGTTCAGTCCAGACCTTTTAGGAAAGTTAACGTTGTACAGAACTTAGTGTGGTACTTATACCTAAATCACAGCACAGACAACCATTCCAGATGACGAATCCAGACACAAATAGAATTTAATTGTTTTTGCAGCAAAATGCACAAAGGTAAACAATCTATTTTCTAAGAGCCTAATTGCAGAGTCAAAGAGGAATGAGGGGACTTGTCCTTGCTTACAAATGAGTTTATTTTTGCAAATAATTTCTGTTCTTCAGTATTCTTCTTTGGCCTTAGAAACTTGAAGTGTAAAATGAAAATAATAGTTTCTTCAAAAAGATATTAATCACAGTTAAATATTAGAATCATAGCTTTTGCTTTTTTTTTTTAAATGCTGCTCCCTTGATGTTGGTATTTAATTGTCTAAGAGGGAGCAGAAGCATTCACATTCTCTCTGGATGATTCTAATGAGCAATGATGAGACTGCTGGGTTAGAAGAATTAATTTTTTTTTCTTGAAACATACTAAGAAAATTTCTTTATATGATAAGTACCTATGACATGATATTCTTGTTGTTACTGTAGAAACATTAGTAGTACTATTAGTTATCAACAAAATAGTTTGATATGGTGATATTTGTAGAAATAGCTGTGAATATTCCTGCTGCATGATTCGCTCAATGTTGTATTTCTCCTCAGTATGTAGGTAGATATCTCTACCTGAAAATTTTGTTTGTGTTTGTGTTTAGTCTGTAAGTCATGTCCAACTCTTTGTGACCCCATGGACTGTAGCCAACCAGGCTCCTTCCATGGGATTTCTCAAGGAAGAATCCTGGAGTGGGTTGCCATTTCCTTCCCCAGGGGATCTTTCTGACCCAAGGATTGAACCTGTGGGTTCTATGGCATTTCCTGCATTGCAGGCAGATTGTTTAACCACTGAGACACTGGGGAAGCCCATCTGAAAATTTAAAACATATTAATTGAAAGCTGTTTTAATTTTTAATTGTTCCTATTTTTAGAAGGCTATCTATACTTCCCTGGTATTAGAATGGAAAATGGATTTTCTCAGGCATTCTGTATGTCTCCAAATACTCAAATCCACTAAAGGTGTATTTTCCTTTTATCTGGACTTGAAGCATTTGGAGATATATAGAACAAAATTATTCTGAGTACAGAAATCATCCAAGTAGATAAAGGTGCCTATTATTAAGCTAAAAATGACCATGGGAGTGAAGAAGAATAATTATAACATTGAGGAAGGAAACTGAATCAATGTAACAGAGGTTAAATTGAGCTATTCTCATATAACTCAGAATAATAGCATAGTGAATATAAAAGTGTTGAAAATAAAGAACACAAACATAAATTTTGTAATTAGGCAGAAGGTTCACCATTTTATGGATTTGCTAGAAATATATATATCATCAACAGTATGTTTTATCTCTCTCAAGGTATTTTAAAATTTACTCTACTGTTAGTGACGTTTATATTTAAGTTATCCAAGCTTAGCAGGCCACTTCTATTGTATATTTTCTATTAATTTTCTTTTCCTTTAACATTGTTATTGTGGATTTACTTTACATAAAAACTTTTAAGTTTGAATATAAGCATGTTAGTAATTTGTTTCCTTTCATGGTGTTGTATTTTTTTTTTTTGCACTAAAAGGAAAAATAAATCTCTAATCTATTTTAAAAATCCAATTATTTTTGCTGCAATTTTATTTATCTGTTTTCTTCAGTTTTACTTCATCTGGAATCATTTTCTGTGTATAGATTGAAATTAATTTTAAAGCAAGTTCTCAACTTTATTCCTAAACATTGATCATCTAGCATCATTTGTTACTACTTCACACATTTTACTTTGTGCCACCATTTTAATATATGTGTGCATGCTAACTTGCTTCAGTTGTGTGGAGTGCTGTTTCCCTCTCCAGGGAATCTTCCCAGACCCAGACATGGAATTCTCATCTCTTACATATTATGCATTGGCAGGCGTGTTCTTTACCACCCGTGCTGCACCACCTGGGAAGTTCCATTTTAGTATACTAAAGACTATATATAACAAATTAAAAACAAATCTTATAAATCTGTATCACTGAATTGTTCATTTGTTCCTAAACTAGTGTTTTAATATCTTTTGAGTTCTGTGATGGCATCCTAGCTTCTATTCTGAAACAGCTGCTCCTTCGAAGAGTCCTACTTTTACTCAATGCAAATTGCACACATATACTACTGTTAACAGACACACAGAGTCATATATGCTTTTTATTTGCTACAAAATTAAATTCTCAGTATTGATCACAGGTTTTTATAAAGATATACAAATAATCTTTCTATAAATCTCTTTATAATATTAAACCTAGTTAGGAAGGAAAGACAATCAATAGTCAGGAAAGAAAACAACAAAATTGAGTATAATCAAGATAGATGTTTACTTTTCTAGAAAAGAAAGAAAGTTCTGGACTTTGGTAAACCTGTACTGTCACTAGATGTGATCACATTCTTAGGATTTTCTATTTTTCCCTTACAAATCTTGGTGGTTTTCATAATTAGGAAAAAATATCCAGGCAACATATTAACATTCTAAGGAAGAATTGATAAAAAATAAGCAAGGAACATAAGGGCACAGAGCAACAAAATTGGTCCTTTATTAACTGTTTTACCAGAAACAGCATCCAGAATATTACAGTTACACTGAGAAGATGTATACAATAACTTTTCATAGTTATAAAGATTAATGGTCAGTGTTTGATTATAGCTAGCTGTATAGTTACATACAGCTCTAAAAGAACACAAAGACATTTAAGAGGGAAAGAGAGAATTCATCTCTGTCACAAACAATATGTATTCTTTTTGTTACTAGTAGATACTCGCTTGCATTGTAAAAACAATAATAAGTAATCTAATATACAGGTAAAAATTATATTTTGAAACTTCAAGATGAAAATATTTATGCTTATACTGAAAAATGAGAAAAAAAAAAACACTGAAAAGTTTTTCTGAACAGTTTATTTACCAAAACATGAAATGCTTTATGAGTTTAAGAAAAGCTTTGAAATTATATACACAAATAAAAACAACACAGAATACAGGAGTGAAAGACAACATTTTATGTTTATTTGTAAACACTATTTTATATTTTCAAATTTGGTACTCGGTTTTTAAGTAACTAAACATAAATAGTAAAAATAATAAATGGTAAGAATAATAAATTATATCACTATAAAAACCATTTCTCTATTTTCATGGAAATAACCACTTTTTTTTTTCTTCTTCTTTTGGTAGGTAAACCTATCATTGTCATTAAGATAAGACACCTGTGTAATTTGTTAAGATAATTTATATTGACAAATATAATTTATCAAGTGACTGTGGCTTTTTTAATATGTTGAAATATGTAAAAAGCAATGCCTTTTAATACTGTTGACAGCAGATCATTTTGTTCAGTTCAGTTCAGTTCAGTCGCTCAGTCGTGTCCGACTCTTTGTGACCCCATGTTTCAATTGAATGCTCATAAAAATGATGCCATGTTGAAACCAAGTGAAAAGATGAGACCAGTTGGCAAGTACAGAAATTGCAATTATTAAATGATAGACTTAATCACTTTTTAAAAAAATATATTTGGGGCAATAGCATACCTAAATATGGGTTAACAAAGTAAAACTATAAAATCTGTAAAAGCAAATAATCCAAATGAAAATATATCTGAAAATTATGCAAGTAAATATCTTTTAAGAAATGAATGGAAAAAAACTTAAATGACCAAGTATTTTTAAAATGTTTGTGTTTGATTAGCAGTTCCTGGGGGTTTTGACTATGACAGTGTATGTATAGAGCTATGGTTTGATGGAAAAATATCTTCAGTGTAGTAAACCAAGTTCTTTCAAGCTGTAAGTCAATGCCCTGAATCAAGTGTTAAGCCTTAAAAAATGTATTCTCATACAAATATTCTCAAAACTTACCATCCACTCACTTTTAAACATTTTCTCAAACTTATATTCACTTTTAAACATTTTATTAGATAGTTAGTATGAATGGAAATGTTATATATGTATCAGTTCAGTTCAGTAGAGTCACTCAGTCGTGTCCAACTCTTTCTCTGTCCATCACCAGCTCCTGGAGTCCACCCAAACCCACGTCATTTAGTCGGTGATGCCATCCAAACATCTCATTCTCTGTCGTCCCCTTCTCTTCTGCCCTCAATCTTTCCCAGCATTAGGGTCTTTTAAAATGAGTCTGCTCTTTGCATCAGGTGGCCAAAGTATTGGAGTTTCAGCTTCAACGTCAGTCCTCCCAATGAACACCCAGGACTGATCTCTTTTAGGAAGCACTGGTTGGATCTCCTTGCAGTCCAAGGGATTTTCAAGAGGCTTGTCCAACATCACAGTACAAAAGCAGCAATTCTTTGGCACTCAGCTTTTTTATAGTCCAACACACACATCCATACATGACCATTGGAAAAACCATAACCTTGACTAGACGGACCTTTGTTGGCAAAGTAATGTCTCTGCTTTTTAATATACTATCTAGGTTGGTCATAACTTTCCTTCCAAAGAGCAAGCGTCTTTTAGTTTAATGGCTGTAGTCACCATCTGCAGTGATTTTGGAGCCCAGAAAGATAAAATCAGCACTGTTTCCACTGTTTCCCAAACTATCTGCCATGAAATGATGGGACCAGATGCCATGATCTTACTTTTCTGAATGTTGAGCTTTACGGCAACTTTTTTCACTCTCCTTTTTCACTTTCATCAAGAGGCTTTTTAGTTCTTTTTGTTTTCTGTCATTCTCTGCTTTTTAATATACTATCTAGGTTGGTCATAACTTTCCTTCCAAAGAGCAAGCGTCTTTTAGTTTAATGGCTGTAGTCACCATCTGCAGTGATTTTGGAGCCCAGAAAAATAAAATCAGCATGGTTTCCACTGTTTCCCAAACTATCTGCCATGAAATGATGGGGCCAGATGCCATGATCTTACTTTTCTGAATGTTGAGCTTTACGGCAACTTTTTTCACTCTCCTTTTTCACTTTCATCAAGAGGCTTTTTAGTTCTTTTTGTTTTCTGTCATAAGGCTGGTGCCATCTGCATATCTGAGGTTATTGATATTTCTCCCAGTAATCTTGATTCCAGCTTGTGCTTCTCCCAGCCCAGCATTTCTCATGATGTACTCTGAATAGAAGTTAAATAACCAGGGTGACAATATACAGTGTTGACATACTCTTTTTTTCCCATTTGGAACCAGTCTGTTGGTCCATGTCCAGTTCTAACTTCTGCTTCCTGACCTGCCTACAGGTTTCAAGAGGGAGGTCAAGTGGTTTGGTGTTCCCATCGCTTTCAGAAGTTTTCCACTGGTTATTGTTATCCATAGAGTCAAAGGCTTTGGCATAATCAATAAAGCAGAAATAGATGTTTTTCTGGAACTCTCTTGTTTTCTCGATGATCCAGCACATGTTGACAATTTGATCTCTGGTTTCTCTACCTTTTCTTTTCTTTTCTTTTTTTTCTTTAATTAATTTTTATTTTTTAGTTTGTTTTGCTTTATAATACTGTATTCGTTTTGCTACACATCGACATGAATCAGCCATTAGTGTACATGAACTCTTAATCCCGACGCCCCCCTCCCCCCTCCCATCCCACACCCTCTCTCTGGATTATCCCCGTGCATCAGTCCCAAGGATCCTGCATCCTGCATCAAACTTGGACTGGTGATTCGCTTCACTTATGATATCACACATGTTACACTGCCACTCTGCCAACCCATCCCACCCTCTCCCTCTCCCACAGAGTCCAAAAGGCCGTTCTATACATCTGTGTCTCTTTTGCTGTCTTGCGTACAGGTTTATCATTACCATCATTCTAAATTCCATATATATGTGTAAGTATACTGTATTGGTGTTTTTCTTTCTGGCTTACTTCACTCTGTATAATCGGCTCCAGCGTCATCCACCTCATTANCGATTCGTTTCACTTATGATATCACACATGTTACACTGCCACTCTGCCAACCCATCCCACCCTCTCCCTCTCCCACAGAGTCCAAAAGGCCGTTCTATACATCTGTGTCTCTTTTGCTGTCTTGCGTACAGGTTTATCATTACCATCATTCTAAATTCCATATATATGTGTAAGTATACTGTATTGGTGTTTTTCTTTCTGGCTTACTTCACTCTGTATAATCGGCTCCAGCTTCATCCTCTTCATTAGAATTGATTCAAATGTATTATTTTTAATAGCTGAGTAATACTCCATTGTGTATATGTACCACAGCTTCCTTATCCATTCATCTGCTGATGGACATCTAGGTTGCTTCCATGTCCTGGCTATTATAAACAGTGCCACAATGAACATTGGGGTACACGTGTCTCTTTCACTTCTGGTTTCCTCGGTGTGTATGCCCAGCAGTGGGATCGCTGGCCTCTGCCTTTTCTAAAACCAGCTTGAACATCTGGAAGTTCATGGTTCACGTATTGCTGAAGCCTGGCTTGGAGAATTTTGAGTGCTATTTTTCTAGCGTGTGAGATGAGTGTAATAGTGCAGTAGTTTGAACATTCTTTAGCATTGCCTTTCTTTGGGATTGAAATGAAAACTGACCTTTTCCAGTCCTGTGGCCACTGCTGAGTTTTCCAAATTGGCTGGCATATTGAATGCAGCACTTTCACAGCATCATCTTTCAGGATTTGTTTCAGTTGAAACAGCTCAACTGGAATTCCATCACCTCCACTAGCTTTGTTCATAGTGATGCTTTCTAAGGCCCACTTGACTTCACATTCCCAGATGCCTGGCTCTAGGTGAATGATCATACCATCATGATTATCTGGTCTTTAAGATCTTTTTTCTACAGTTTTTTCTGTGTTTTCTTGCCACCTTTTCTTAATATCTTATGTTTCTCTTAGGTCACTACCATTCCTGTCCTTTACTGAGCCCATCTTTGCATGAAATGTTCCCTTGGTCTTGAAGAGCTCTCTAGTGTTTCCCATTCTCTTATTTTCCTCTATTTCTTTGCATTGATCACTGAGGAAGGCTTTCTTATCTTTCCTTGCTATTCTTTGGAACTCTGCATTCAGATACTTATATCTTTCCTTTTTTCCTTTGCTTTTTGCTTCCCTTTTTTTTCACAGTTATCTGTAAGTCCTTCTCAGACAGCCATTTTACTTTTTTGAATTTATTTTTCTTGGGGATGGTCTTGATCCCTGTCTCCTGTTCAGTGTCATGAACCTCCATCCATAGTTCATCAGGCACTCTGTCTTTCAGATCTATTCCCTTAAATCTATTTCTAACTTTGACTATGTAATCATAAGGGATTTGATTTAGGTCATACCTGAATGGTGTAGTGGTTTTCTTCACTTTGTTTGATTTCAGTCTGGATTTGGCAATAAGGTGTTCATGACTTGAGTCACAGTCAGCTCTCAGTCTTGTTTTTTGCTGATATGTTCATGCTGATACATATACTGTATATGTATATCTATATATGCGTATAGTATATTTGTATAATTATACTTATTCCTTTTGCATTTATTTCCCAAATTAATGCCTTCAGTCTCACACACACATACACATACTATGCATGCATATATACATACACACACACACACACACACACACATATATATATACATGCATACATACACATATATATATACCAGGAATTTAAAGCTGCTAATATATCCTTACTACAAAAAAAGTTTGCAACTTTACATATTACATTGTGTTACTAGAAAATCATAATGGGGATGAAATGTTGCAATATGTCTTTTTATCCTGACTAATTCTAAATAGATTTAGGACTAAATTAATTAAACCTGTAATTTATTTATTTGAATATTTCATATAAGAATTTCTTAAAAGCAATCAATTTATATTCTGGTATATCCAAGTGAATTTTTTTCTGAATAAATACTAAAAATTAATTTGGTAGTTGAGCTAGTTATCAAAAATGACAAAATAATTTCCATAAATCAAATGCCCTTTCAACGTTTTAAAGTAATGTGTTTAAAGCACATGGTAAGATAAAACGTTTTCTAAAAATATTGCATTAAGCTAACAAAGGACTAAAAATATTCAATGCCATTATTTTTCCAACTTGCTATAAATAAGTCAGGTTAAATGCATGCTTTTAAGTTAAACAGAAAGATAGAAACAAGTGATATTAGTTGCCATCTGTTAAATCTTAATAATGATTTCTAAAACATTTCACAGAAATGAAGTGACAGTCTTCAATGACTAAATATCAAGTCCTTTTACAATCAAAGGATTTCAAGTGCTCCAATCAAATGATTTCAAGTGCTCCTTTTATTCCTCAGTTTTGAAGAATGACTTAATTCAATTATCATCAAAAGTATGTATATAGATATAGAAAAGCTAGGTTTCAACAGTACCTGAACGATGAACTTCCAGATGTTCAAGCTGGATTTAGAAAAGGTAAAAGAACCAGTGATCAAATTGTCAATATCCACTGTATCATCGAAAAAGCAAGGGAGTTTCAGAATAAAAAACATCTACTTCTGATTTATTGATTATGCAAAAGCCTTTGATTGAGTGGATCACAGAAAACTGTGGAAATTCTTCAAGAGACAGAAAAACCAGACTACCTTACTTGCTTTCTGAGAAATCTGCATGCTGGTCAAGAAGCAACAGTTAGAACTGGACATGGAACAACAGAATTATTCCAAATTGAGAAAGGAGTACGTCAAGGCTGTATATTGTCACCCTGCTTATTTAACTTATATGCAGAGTACATCATGCAAAATTCCAGGCTGTATAAAGCACAGCTAGTATCAAGATTGCCAGAAGAAATATCAATAACTTCAGATACATAGATGACGCCACCTTTATGGCAGAAAGTGAACATGAACTAAAAAGACTCTTGATGAAAGTGAAAGAGGAGAGTGGAAAAAGTTGGCTTAAAGCTCAGCATTGAGAAAACGAAGACCACGGCATCTGGTCCCATCACTTCATGAGAAAAAGATGGAGAAACAGTGGCAGGTTTTATTTTTTTTGGCTCCCAAATCTGCAGATGGTGAATGCAGCCATGAAATAAAGACACTTACTTCTCAGAAGTAAAGTTATGACCAACCTAGACAGCATATTGAAAGACAGATACATTACTTTGTCAACAGAGATCTGTCTAGTCAAAGCTGTGGTTTTTCAAGTAGTCATGTATGGATGCGAGAGTTGGACTATAGAGAAAGGTGAGGGCCAAAGAATGGATGCTTTTGAACTGTGGTGTTGGAGAAGACTCTTGAGAGTTCCTTGGAATGCAAGTAGATCAAACCAGTCAACCCTAAAGGAAATCAGTCCTGAATATTCATTGGAAAGACTGATGCTGAAACTGATACTCCAGTATTTTGGCTACTTGATGCCAAGAACTGACTCATTGAAAAAGACCCTGATTCTGGGAAAAATTGAAATCTGGAAAAGCAGGGGATGACAGAAGATGAGATGGTTGGATTCATCACTGACTCTATGGACATGAGTTCAAGTAAGCTCTGGGAGTTGGTGATGGACAGGGAAACTTGGCATGCTGCAGTCCATGTAGTCACAAAGAGTTGGACACGACTGAGCAACTGAATTGAACTGAAATGATTATAGATATATAAATTGTCAGGAGCCATGTTAGGCATCACTGACAAAATGGAGGCACGGCCCCAAATCCCTCTCTTTGTCCCACAGGCATGGACCTGGGATGCAGGAGGCCTTGTGATTCTGACTTGTTTTTTCCGCTCCTTGGCTGAGTTGACTAAAAGGAATATTAAGGTGTTTATTTTTCTTGAGAGGAGTATGAGAAGGTACAAAGCCTTCTGCAGCTGTGCTCTCATAATAATTCATAAAGTTAATCATTAACATTAACTCAAGGATCTTTACAGAAGAGTGTTTCAGGATGAGCACATAGGCCAAAGCTTGAGGCCATGGGAAGGATTGCTAGGGAAATGTTTATGGCATATGAGTTTGCTGAATTTAGGGCTTAGGAATAGTTAAAATAGTTAGAAGCTAAAGAATTAAGGAATGTTGTAATGTTAGCATTTTTACTATAGCTTATAGAGATTAAGAATTTTGGCGATATTAGTGGTTAGAAGACTTTTTAGAGAAAGTAAGCTCAGGATACTAGGGGCAAACAGGACTTAGAAAGATAGGAAATAAACTGAGGAATGTGGTATGCAGCTAAAATATTAGCATGAGTTACTATGTATTCACAAAGACACATTAGAAGAAGATAAGAGAATCGCTGAGGCAGGAACTCCTTTTGAGGGGCAACATTGATTTATAGAGACAACAAATCTGGGTCAGGGGGAACTGATAATGTCAAACCTCTGACCTAATGCTTTTGTAAAAGTATAAAAGAGAATCTTAAGCTTGAAATAAATATGCAGTCCAAGAAAACTGAGAGGCTGCATCATTTCTCGGTAACATTGCCCATCTCTTCAGGTTGATTCCCTGGCTGCTAGAGCTGGACTCCGGCAATAGATACATAGATATATAGACATATATCGTTTTAGGAAGCAGAGGTGTACATCCATACATAGGTGTATATGTATGGTGGTGGTGGTTTAGTCACTAAGTCGTGTCTGACTCTTTCAATCCAATGAACTGTAGCTTGCTAGACTCCTCTTTCTATGGGATTCTAAAGACAAGAATGCTGAAATGGGTTGTCATTTCTTTCTCCAGAAGATTTTCTCAACCCAGGAATCAAAGCAGGTCTCATGAATTGCAGGCAGATTTTTTATCAACTGTCAATAGATACATAGATATATAGACATATATCGTTTTAGGAAGCAGAGGTGTACATCCATACATAGGTGTATATGTATGGTGGTGGTGGTTTAGTCACTAAGTCGTGTCTGACTCTTTCAATCCAATGAACTGTAGCTTGCTAGACTCCTCTTTCTATGGGATTCTAAAGACAAGAATGCTGAAATGGGTTGTCATTTCTTTCTCCAGAAGATTTTCTCAACCCAGGAATCAAAGCAGGTCTCATGAATTGCAGGCAGATTTTTTATCAACTGAGCTACAAGGGAGGAGGGGGGTGGTTAGTAGGTGTAAATGTATATAAGTAAGTAGAGAGAGATGTTAAAACATTATCAGTTCAGTTCAGTTCAGATCAGTCGCGCAGTTGTGTCCGACTCTTTGCGACCCCATGAATCGCAGTACGCCAGGCCTCCCTGTCCATCACCAACTCCCGGAGTTCACTCAGACTCATGTCCATTGAGTCTGTGATGCCATCCAGCCATCTCATCCTCGGCCGTCCCTTTCTCCTCCTGCCCCCAATCCCTCCCAGCATCAGGGTCTTTTCCAATGAGTCAACTCTTCGCATAAGGTGCCCAAAGTACTGGAGCTTCAGTTTTAGCATCATTCCTTCCAAAGAAATCCCAGGGTTGATCTCCTTCAGAATGGACTGGTTGGATCTCCTTGCAGTCCAAGGGACTCTCAAGAGTCTTCTCCAACACCACAGTTCAAAAGCATCAATTCTTCGGCGCTCAGCCTTCTTCACAGTCCAACTCTCACATCCATACATGACCACAGGAAAAACCATAGCCTTGACTAGACGGACCTTAGTCGGCAAAGTAATGTCTCTGCTTTTGAATATACTATCTAGGTTGGTCATAACTTTTCTTCCAAGGAGTAAGCGCCTTTTAATTTCATGGCTGCAGTCACCATCTGCAGTGATTTTGGAGCCCAAAAAAACAAAGTCTGACACTGTTTCTACTGTTTCCCCATCTATTTCCCATGAAGTGATGGGGCCAGATGCCATGATCTTCGTTTTCTGAATATTGAGCTTTAAGCCAACTTTTCCACTCTCCTCTTTCACTTTCAACAAGAGACATTATAGAATTTATGAAATATAACTTGGTTATACTACAGAGAACTGATGAATTGTTTTATTCAGTTCAAATTATCTATTCATCCAATGTATTTTATCGATTAATTTTTATTATGCAAAAGTTTCTTATGATTTACCTCTGTAGAAAAGTAAAAGGGGAATATGGTTTTTGATGAAAGTTGTCCCATTCCAGCAAGAACTCAAAATCATTTGTGACTTTTTCATTAATTAAAAAAGATATGATCATTTAAGATAAATGTTTTCCAACCCCCCACTTTTTTTTAAGTTTTGGATTAGCAGGTGCAAACTAATATATACAAATTAAACAATAAGATTCTACTATTTGTCACAGGGAACTATATTAGACCTAAATGTAAGCCCAGAAATTATAAAACTCTTAGAGGAAAACATAAGCAGAACACTCAATGACATAAATCAAAGCAAGATCCTCTATAACCCATCTCCTAAAGTAATGGAAATAAAAACAAAAGTAAACAAATGAGACCTGATTAAACTTAAAAGATTTCACACAGCAAAGGAAACTATAAGCAAGATGAAAAGAAAAGCCCCTGAATGGGAGACAATAATAGCTAATGAAACAACTGACAAAGGATTAATTTCCAAAATATACAAGCAGCTCATACAACTCAACATCAGAAAAACAAACAACCCAATCAAAAATTGGGAAAAAGATCTAAATAGACATTTCTCTAAAGAAGACATATAGATGGCTAACAAACACATGAAAAGATGCTCAACATTGCACATTATTAGACCAATGCAAATTAAAACTACAAAGAGATATGACCACACACCGGTCAGAATGGCCATCAGCAAAAAGTCTAAACAATAAATGCTGGAGAGGATACGGAGAAAGGGGAATGCTCTTTCACTGTTGGTGAGAATGTAAATTGATACAGATACTATGGAAGAAGGTAAGGACGTTCCTTAAACAATTAGGAATAAAACCTTCAGTTCAGTCGCTCAGTCATGTCTGACTCTTTGCAACACCATGAATCACAGCACACCAGGCCTCCCTGTCCATCACCAACTCCCAGAGTTCACTCAGACTCACGTGCATTGAGTCAGTGATGCCATCCAGCCATCTCATCCTCTGTTGTCCCCTTCTCCTCCTGCCCCCAATTCCTCCCAACATCAGAGTCCTTCCCAATGAGTCAACTCTTCGCATGAGGTGGCCAAAGCACTGGAGTTTCAGCTTTAGCATCATTCCCTTCAAAGAAATCCCAATTCGCTCAGTCATGTCTGACTCTTTGCGACACCATGAATCACAGCACACCAGGCCTCCCTGTCCATCACCAACTCCCAGAGTTCACTCAGACTCACGTGCATTGAGTCAGTGATGCCATCCAGCCATCTCATCCTCTGTTGTCCCCTTCTCCTCCTGCCCCCAATTCCTCCCAACATCAGAGTCCTTCCCAATGAGTCAACTCTTCGCATGAGGTGGCCAAAGCACTGGAGTTTCAGCTTTAGCATCATTCCCTTCAAAGAAATCCCAAGGCTGATCTCCTTCATATGACCCAGCAATCCCACACCGAGGGATATACCATGAGGAAACCAAAATTCAACAGACACATGTATCCCATTATTCACTGAAGCATTAGCTACAATAGCTAGAACATGGAAGGAACCTAGATGTCCATTGACAGATGAATGGATAAAGAAGCTGTGGTACAAAGCAATATTATTCAGCCATAAAAAGAATGCATTTGAGTCAGTTCTAATGAGGTGGATGAACCAGAGGCTATTATATAGAGTGAAGTAAGTTAGAAAGAGAAAGATAGATATCATATTCTTACACATACACATGGAATCTAGAAAAATGGTACTGAAGAATTCACAGGGCAGCAGTGGAGAAACAGACAGAGAACAGACTTATGGACATGGTGAGAGAGGAGGAGAGGGTGAGATATATGGAAAGAGTAACATGAAAACTTACATTACCATGTGTAAAACAGATAGCCAACAAGAATTTGCTGTATGGTTCAGAAAACTCAAACAGGGACTCTGTATCAACCCAGAGGGGTAGGGTGGGGAGGGAGGTGGGAGGAAGTTTCAAAACTGTGGGGATATATATATATATATATATGTGTGTGTGTGTGTGTGTGTGTGTGTGTGTGTATAGCTGATTCATTCAGAGGTTTGACAGAGAATGACAAAATTATGTAAAACAATTATCTTTCAATTAAAAAAAATATATATATATGAATAAAACTTTTTGGAGAAGGAAATGGCAACCCACTCCAGTACTCTTACCTGGAGAATTCCATGGACAGAGGAGCTGGGCAGGCTACAGTCCATGGGATCACAAAGAGTCAGACATGACTGTGTAACTTTCCTATTTTTTTTTCCCTTCATTTTTATTTATTTATTTATTTATTTATTTTTTGCTTTACAATACTGTATTCATTTTGCTACACATCGACATGAATCAGCCACGAGTGTACATGAACTCTCATTCCTGACCCTCACCTCCCCCATCCCGCCCCACACTCTCTCTCTGGATTATCCCCGTGCATCAGTCCCAAGGATCCTGCAACCTGCATCAAACCTGGACTGGTGATTCATTTCACTTATGATATCACACATGTTACACTGCCACTCTGCCAACCCATCCCACCCTCTCCCTCTCCCACAGAGTCCAAAAGG
>SJXQ01004145.1:90668-107307 GCA_006408695.1 Aepyceros melampus | reverse complement strand
TCTTGATGACTGTGGCTTTGTAGTAAAGCCTGAAGTCAGGCAGGTTGATTCCTCCAGTAACTTTCAAATAAAACTTTAAACTTAATAATCAATCAGTGTAGATTAGCCTAGGTTGACTCATTTCATCCTAACAACTTATAAATTATTAGGGATTTATTAAATGTATTAAAGCAGTAAAGTAGAAATATTCATTTATTTGGGGGCTGGTTGTTTTGAAATTTACTTTTAATAAAATCAGCTTAAGGAATAAAAAAATAAAGAAAAAAACTTTTATATTTAATTATAATTTATCAACAATTTTAAGTATTTTTAGTTCCCTCATGAGTTTACTCTGTTTAAATATTTTGGCTTCATAGAAATAGTTACTCACATAATTTGTTTTATTATTCTTATATTCAACATTGCATTTGGCATTTTTATTAAATGTACTAAATTAAATTAATAGAATAAACTATTTTAAAAATTTTATTATTTTGCTCAAGATTTTATATATTATCATAGGAAAGAGAATTAATCTTTCACAAACCCATGTTTAATTAGGCTTCTCATGTAAAGACTCTTCAGTTAAAAACAAACAAACAAACATCATTTTTAAGATTACGGCATAGTGATTTGTTTTTTAGCTGTTATGAAATTGAACCTTTTTCTATTTCATGTTTTATAGCATCTTACTGCACGTTTATAAGAAAAAAATGTACATTTAATTGTGCATTGTGTTCTTCTATGTAGATTTTCTTACTAACTACAAAGAGTTTCAATAGTATTTTTTTGTTAAAAGTGAAATGATTCCAAATATTACCTACTTTGGAATTTTCACCTTCTCTTACTGCATTGATTCAGTTCAGTTCAGTCGCTCAGTCGTGTCCAACTCTGCGACCTCATGAACCACAGTGTGCCAGTCCTCCCTGTCCATCTGGAGTTTACCCAAACTCATTTCCATTGAGTCGGTGATGCCATCCATCATCTCATCCTCTGTCATCCACTTCTCCTCCTGCCCTCAATCTTTCCCAGCATCAGGGTCTTTTAGTTACAAAACACACAAAATTTTAATATTAGGCTCATTATCATTGGTTTTTATCTTGCAACATATGATAGGAATATTTACTGTTTTTGAGCTTCATTGATGCTTGGTTTTGGAAAGTTTCTAATTACCATCTTAAGACAATATTACATTTTGGATTCATTAAAGTTTTATAAAAAATTAATTTTGAACTGATATATTTTTATTTTTAAACTATATTTTTATTAATTGATCTCATCATGTAATAAATCTAACAGCAGGCTTCTGAAAGTGGAATTTTTTTGTGTGTGTACTGTGAAATTCAACATCTGTAGTCTATTGGTCTATTAAATTTTTTATGTGCAAACTTATATTTTAAATATTATATATTAAATAAATAATATGGTTCCTCTCCATAGGTTTTGATATTAAGTTTATTCTAGCTGTACAAGATAGTTTAGTAAAATATTTCTTCAAGTCTGCAATAGCAATTTTACCTAGGATTAATTATATATAATTATTTCTGGGTTTTGAGCCAGTGTGAAGAGGCATAATCTGTGTTTTTTCTTTTCCTCTGTTATATAAGTATTCTTTATTAGGATTTGCTACCTCTTCTAGAGTCAAATTTTGACTATATATAAAATTATTTATCATTAATATTTATACTTTATTGACATTCAGTCAGTTCAGTCGCTCAGTCATGTCTGATTCTTTGCAACCCCATGGACTGCAGCATGCCAGGTCTCTATGTCCATCACCGCTAACTCATGTCCATTGAGTCGGTGATGCTATCTAACCATCTCACTCTCTGTTGTCCCCATCTCCCCTCGTCTTCAATCTTTCCCAGTATCATGGCCTTTTCCAATAAGTCAGCTCTTCGCATCAGGTGGCCAAAGTATTGGAGTTTTGGCTACTGCATCAGTCCTTCCAATGAACACCCAGGACTGATGTTCTATAGCATGGACTGGTTGGATTTTTTGCAGTCCAAGGGACTCTCAAAGGTCATCTCCAACACCACAGTTCAAAAGATTCAATTCTTCAGCACTCAGCTTTCTTTATAGTCCAACTTTCACATCCATGCATGACTACTGGAAAAACCATAGCCTTGACTAAATGGACCTTTGTCCATTTAGAAAAAGCTGAATGTTGAGCTTTGTCCATGTCCAGTTCAACCTGTTGTTTCCTGACCCGCATACAGATTTCTTAAGAGGCAGGTCAGGTGGTTTGGTATTTCCATCTTTTTCAGAATTTTCCACAGGTTATTGTAATTCATACAGTAAAAGGCTTTGTCATAGTCAATAAAGCAGAAATAGATGTTTTTCTGGAACTGTCTTGCTTTGCAATGATCCAGCAGATGTTGACAATTTGAACTCTGATTCCTTGGCAAAGTAATGTCTCTGCATTTGAATATGCTGGTTAGGTTGGTCATAACTTTTCTTGCAAAGAGTGTCTTTTATTTTAAGGCTGCAGTCATCATCTGCAGTGATTTTGGAGCCCCCCAAAATAATATCTGCTACTGTTTACAGTGTTTCTCTATTTACCATGAAGTGATGGGACTGGATGTCGTGACCATAGTTTTCTGAATGTTGAGCTTTAAGGCAACGTTTTCACTCTCCTCTTTCACTTTCATCAAGAGGCTGTTTAGTTCTTTTGGGTTTTCTGCCATAAGGGTTGTGTCATCTGCATATCTGAGGTTATTGATATTTCTCCCAGAAACCTTGATTCTAGCTTGTGCCTCATCCAGCCCAATGTTTTTCATGATGTACTCTGCATATAAGTTAAATAAGCAGGGTGGCAGTATACAACCTTGATGCACTTCTTTCCAAATTTGGAACCAGTCTGTTGTTCCATATCCAGTTCAACCTGTTGTTTCCTGACCTGCATACAGATTTCTTAAGAGGCAGGTCAGGTGGTTTGGTATTTCCATCTTTTTCAGAATT
Source organism: Aepyceros melampus (assembly GCA_006408695.1). Taxonomy (NCBI): domain Eukaryota; kingdom Metazoa; phylum Chordata; class Mammalia; order Artiodactyla; family Bovidae; genus Aepyceros; species Aepyceros melampus. Next base: position 104,367 of record SJXQ01004145.1, on the reverse strand, counting down.
TTCCACAGGTTATTGTAATTCATACAGTAAAAGGCTTTGTCATAGTCAATAAAGCAGAAATAGATGTTTTTCTGGAACTCTCTTGCTTTGCAATGATCCAGCAGATGTTGACAATTTGAACTCTGATTCCTCTGCCTTTTCTAAATCAGCTTGAACATCTGGAAGTTCACATATTGCTGAAGCCTGACTTGGAGAATTTTGAGCATTACTTTGCTAGTGTGTGACATGAATGCAACTGTGCGGTAGTTTGAGCATTCTTTGGCATTGTCTTTCTTTAGGATTGGAATGAAAACTGACCTTTTCCAATCCTGTGGCCACTGCTGAGTTTTCCAAATTTGCTGTCATACTGAGTGCAGCACTTTCACAGCATCATCTTTCAGGATTTGAACTAGCTCAACTGGAATTCCGTCACCTCCACTAGCTTTGTTCGTAGTGATGCTTTCTAAGGCCCACTTAACTTCACTTCCAGTATGTCTGGATCTAGGTGAGTGATCACATCACTGTGATTATCTGAGTCATGAAGATATTTTCTTTACAATTTCTCTGTGTATTCTTGAAACCTCTTCTTAATATCTTCTGCTTCTGTTAGGTCCATACTTTCCTGTCTTTTATTGGGCACCTCTTTGCTTGAAATATTCCCTTGCTATCTCTAATTTTCTTGAAGAGATCTCTAGTTTTTTCCCATTCTATTGCTTTTCTCTATTTCTTTGCACTGTTCACTAAGGAAAGCTTTCTTATCTTTTCTTGCTATTCTTTGGAACTCTTCATTCAAATGGGTATATCTTTCCTTTTCTCCTTTTCTTTTTTCACCTCTCTTGTTTTCACAGCTATTTTTAAGGCCTGCTCAAACAGCCTTTTTTTTTTTTTTTAAATGCATTACTTTTCCTCCAGGATGGTCTTGATCCCTGTCTCCTGTTCAATGTCATGAACCTCCATCCATAGTTTATCAGGCACTCTTTCTATCAGATCTAGTCCCTTAAATCTATTTCTTGCTTCCACTGTATAAACGTTAAGGATTTGATTTAGGTTATAACTAAATGTTCTAGTGGTTTTCCCTACTTTCTTCAACTGAAGTCTAAATTTAGCAATAAGGAGTTCATGATCTGAGCCACAGTTAATCCTAGTCTTGTTTTTGCTGACTATATAGAGCTTCTACATCTTTGACTACAAAGAATACAATCAATATGATTTTACTCTTGACCATCTGGTAATGTCCATGTGTAGAGTCTTGTGTTGTTCGAAGAAGGTGTTTACTATGACCAGTGTATTCTTTTGGCAGAACTCTATTAGCTTTTGCTCTGCTTCATTCTGTACTCCAAGGCAAAATTTGCCTGTTACTCAAAGTGTTTCTTGACTTACTACTTTTGCATTCCAGTCCCCTAAAATGAAAAGGACATCTTTTTTAGGTGTTAATTCTAGAAGTTCTTGTAGGTCTTCATATAACCATTCAAGTTCAGCTTCTTCAGCATTACTGGTCCGGGTATAACTTTGATTACCAGGATATTGAATGATTTGTTTTGGAAAGATACCGAGACCATTTTGTTGCATTTACATTAATAATACATTATTGTAAAACTTAATCATTTTTATCAGTGCTTCAAGTCCCCTTTTAAATTTCTCCTACTGACTCCTTTTACTTTATCATTAGCTTTGTTATAGTTTATTTACAAAAAAAATGAAATCATATCTCTAAATCATTTTAAAATATTTTCTAAAGAGTTGACAATCTGTGAATTTGATTCTCCCCTTTATATTGTCTTTAATTTGCATACCTTTATAATATTTGTTCCTTTATATTATTGAAGTATTTATTAATATTGTATCCTTACCCTCAACTGGATCTTCCCTGGTGGCTCAGAGGTTAAAGCATCTGCCTCCAATGCGGGAGACCTGGGTTCGATCACTGAGTCGGGAAGATTCCTCTGGAGAAGGCAGTGGCACACCACTCCAGTATTCGCCTGGAGAATCCAACGGATGCAGAAGCCTGGTAGGCTACAGTCCACGGGGTCGCAAAGAGTCGGACACGACTGAGCGACTTCACTTTCACTTTCTTACCCTCAACAAAATCAACTTTCCCATGAGGTTTTATAAATCTTTCTGTTAGAGTACAATGACATATAATAAAGTACACAAGCATACTGCTTAAAGTATATTCACAAAAGGATTTGTCTACAGAAGCATCACTTTGTTCAGGAAACAGAACATTGAAAGCACCTTAGAAGTCCTCCTTGTGCTTCTTCCAGATAACCCTTCTTTTCTTTTCTCTCTCTTTTTTTTTATGTTTAATTCACTAACATGTTTATTTTTTAATATGAATTTATTTATTTTAATTGGAGGTTAATTACTTTACAATATTGTATTGGCTTTGTCATACATCAGTATGAATCTGCCACAGGTATACACGTGTTCCCCCATCCTGAATCCCAGAGTGAAGTAAGCCAGAAAGAAAAACACCAATACAATATACTAACACTTATGTGTGGAATTTAGAAAGATGGTAATGATAAACACCTCGTAGTGACATTAAGGATTCATGAAACATGTTTATTTTCAATATGCAAATCTCACCAAATTGTTTTCATTATGCTTATATGAATTTACAATACCTCCAGCAGTTAACAAAAATTATAACATCTCCACAGCATTGGAAATTATTTTATTTATTTTTTTTTGATGATCTGATTTTGTTTTTTATTGGAATTTGAGGATAATTACTTTATGGAGTCTCTCTTTTGTTTTTTACTAAATGCTAATATAATCTATGGAGGTATGTTACCTTGGTACTAACTTTTTTTCTCTTCATGAAAAAAAATTGAATACTTCATTACAATATCAGTCATTCAAACATTCAGTTCAGTTCAGTCAATCGCTCCGTTGTGTCCGACCCTTTGAGACCTTATGGACTGCAGCACGCCAGGCTTCCCTCTACATTAACAATTCCCAGGGCTCACTAAAATTCATTTCAATCGAGTCAGGGATGCCATACAACCACCTCATCCTGTGTCATCCCCTTTTCCTCTTGCCTTCAATCTTTCCCAGTACCAGGGTCTTTTCAAATGAGTCTGTTTCTCACATCAGGTGGCTAAAGTATTGGAGTTTCAGCTTCAGCATCAGTCCTTCCAATGAATATTCAGGACTGATTTCCTTTAGGGTTGACTGGTTTGATCTCCTTGCAGTCCAAGGGACTCTCAAGAGTCTTTTCCAACACCACAGTTCAATAGCATCATTTTTTCAGCACTCAGCTTTCTTTATAGTCCAACTGTCACATCCATACATGACTATTGGAAAAATCATAGCTTTGACTAGATGGACGTTTGTTGGCAAAGTAATGTCTCTGCTTTTTAATATGCTGTCTATGTTGGTCACAGCTTTCCTTCCAAGGAGCAAGCATCTTTTAATTTCATGGCTGCAGTCACCAACTGCAGTGACTTTGGAGCCCCCAAAAATAAAGTCTTTCAGTTTCCATTGTTTCCCCATCTATTTGACATGAAGTGATGAGACCAAATGCCATGATCTTAGTTTTCTGAATGTTGAGTTTTAAGCCAAAATTTTCACTCTCCTCTTTCACTTTCATCAAGAGAATCTTTAGTTCTTCTTCACTTTCTGCCATAAGGGTGGTGTCAGCTGCATATCTGAAGTTATTGATATTTCTCCTGGCAATCTTGATTCCAGCTCATGTTTCATCCAGCCTGGCATTTTGCATGATGTATTTTGCATATAAATTAAATAAGCAGGGTCACAATATACAGGCTTGAAATACTCTTTTTCCAATTTGGAACCATTCTGTTGTTCCATGTCCAGTTCTAACTGTTGCTTCTTGAACTGCATACCGATTTCTCAGGTGACACCGGTTATTTAAAATTTCCTATTCAACATTTTGTCTACGTTAAAAACTTAATTTCCTTTTTATCTTTATACTTTGTAAAATTCCTTATATTCACTGGCTATGAGAGTTTAATGAAAAATGTTTCCTACCTCTAGGATAATAAATATAATTTATGTTATTGTGTAGAAGGTAATGCATGTATTTTATATGTTGTTTTCTAGAAGTTTTGAATTTATTCTTCTGTTTAGACGTATAGCTCACTTAGAATGAAACCTAGTTTCTCCAAAACTAGCAGTTTATCCCAAAAATCTGTGCCATGTAGTGAAAGGCAAGGCATATTACTGGAAGCTTGTAGACTTCAAATAATAGATGATATTCCCTCTTTTTGTATTTTCCATATTCTAAATTTTCTTTCTTTATAGTATTTTTCATAGTCTCCAAATTGTTTTCATTGATCACTACTTACTTATTTTAGAAAATTGCATGTGTCTCCAAGAGGAGACAATAACCCTTAGATCTATATCATAATATCATGAAAAGACAATTTTCTTTCCTTTCTCTCTCCTTCCAAATGTTTACTATAGTATTTCATTCTTTCAATTTTAGAGGTTTTTTTTTTTTTTTCTGCAATGTGAATATGATGTGTCTGTGTATAGATTTTTGGTGTGCTTATTTTGTATTGTGTAATTTGGGTTGTGTGGGTTTAAAGTTACCAGTGTGAAATATTAGGGTACAGTATTTTTCTATACTATTTTCCCTTTCAATCTTCCTTTATTTAGGACTCTAATTACATGATGTGATGAGTTGAATTGTAAACCTCAAAATACGTGTTTACCCAGAATCTTAGAATGTGATGTTATTTGGAATAAGGGTTTTTGAATGTATAAGTGGACTACAATATCAAGATGAAGTCATAATAAATATAGGGTTTTCCCTAAATCCAATAAGAGGAATTCTTTTAAGGGAAAAAGAGCAACAAGGGCAAAGAAAGACAAAGGAAAGGGCCATGTGAAAACAGAGAGAGACTGGAATAATGCACATCTTTGGAATGGATCTTTTCTCAGAGTCTAGAAGGAACCACCTTGATGCTACCTTGATTTCAGAATTCTAAAATCCAAAACTATGACAGAATCTGATTCAATTGTTAAAAGTCACTACGTTTGTGTTAATTTATTGTGGTAATCTAAACTAATGCACAGGCTTCCGTGGTGGCTCAGACTGTAAAAAATCTACCTACAATGCAGGAGATCTGGGTTTGATCCCTGGGTCAGGAAGATTCTCTGGAGAAGGAAATAGATACCCACTACAGTGCTTTTGCTTGGGAAACCCCATGGACCAAGGAGCCTGGGAGAGTACAGTCCATGGGTTTGCAAAGAATTGGACATGACTGCACAAATATCATTTTCAAACTAATGCACATGGATATGAAAACACCTGATATTCTCCAAGAGATTAACTATAATCCCGTTCATTTATTTTTCCTCTTCTTTCATTCTATGCTTCATAGTTTATGACTTATATTATATATGAAAATATTTTTAACCTTCTCCAACATCTACTTTGCTACTAATTCCATCTAAAAAGTTTTCTATTTATGAAGAACTTTTAATCTCAAAATAACTTATTGAATCTTTAGTTTTTCTCAATATAGAATTTTTCATTAAATACTTGACCTAGTAGGAATATATGTGTCCTGTGTTTCATGTGCCAATTTCATCATATCTGTCACTATTTTGCATAATTCTATTAATTGGTTTTATGTCATATATCCCTGTCTTTGAATGTGTGATAAATTCTGATCAGATTCAATGCATTGTATTACTTTGATAAAACTAAACTTTGGTATATTCATTTAAAGATTGTTGGACGATGTTTCAGTCTCTGTTCTTTGAAGATAGGCTTAAGTCTTAAACCTGAGCAGGTTTCTTTGCAATTATACTGTCTCCAAAGTTCAGTCATTTCCATTTTTCCAAATTTGTGTATCTCAATTTAGAAAACACCGTTCTCTGCTTGAGTTCCCTTCCATGCTTAGGTGTCTTACCAAAAAATCCTTAAGCAAAAATCCAAGGAGATTATGGAACTAAGCTTCCCAGGTGGTACTAGTGGTAAAGAACCTGCCTGCCAATGCAGAAGACAAAGGAGAGGCAGATTTTATCCCTGGGTAAGAAAGATCCCCTGTAGAAGGGCATGGCAATCCACTCCAGTATTCTTGCCTGGAGAATCCCCATGGTCAGAGGAAGCTGGTAGTGTACAGCCCATAGGGTCACACAGAGTAGGACATGATTGAAGGGACTGAGCATTATGGAACTTACTTTACTTATTTCCTTCATTTAGTGACAACAAACTAGTTGTCAAGTCTCCGGTGTCTGAAAACGATTAGGTGTCTTACCAAAAAATCCTTAAGCAAAAATCCAAGGAGATTATGGGACTAAGCTTCCCAGGTGGTACTAGTGGTAAAGAACCTGCCTGCCAATGCAGAAGACAAAGGAGAGGCAGATTTGATCCCTGGGTAAGAAAGATCCCCTGTAGAAGGGCATGGCAATCCACTCCAGTATTCTTGCCTGGAGAATCCCCATAGTCAGAGGAAGCTGGTAGTGTACAGCCCATAGGGTCACACAGAGTAGGACATGATTGAGGGACTGAGCATTATGGAACTTACTTTACTTATTTCCTTCATTTAGTGACAACAAACTAGTTGTCAAGTCTCCGGTGTCTGAAAACGATTGTCCAATATATTTTTCCTAGTTTTCTGGTTATTTATAACGAGATGAAAAGTTGAGTCTCTCATACTCTATCAACACCAGAAGTTATAATCCCTTAAAATTGTATTTAAGCACGTTAAAATTTGCTAAATAATATTTAACTAACTTAATAGAATTGTTTTATTATAAATAGGGAAATACTATACTAAAAGTGTTTCAGATCATTGTACTTTATAGATAAAGTTAAAATATCAATTCAATTCATCCATTATGCTCTATCTATTCTTGTTCTTGAAGACTACCATGCACACATTGTGAATATATAAGTTGTGTTGGCTGTGTTTATATTCCTGAACATATAGCTTATACAAGGATATTTCACAGATATTTGAGTTCTGTTCCAGATCACTGCAGCAAAGAAAATATTACAATAAAATAGGTCACACAATTTTTTTTTGGCTTCCCAGTGCATATAAAAGTTATGTTTACATTATACTGTAGTCTGTTAAATCTGCAACATTATGTCTAAAAATGTATATACTTTAATTTTAAAACAGTTTATTGCTAAAAAATGTTAACCATAATCTGAGTTTTCAACAAGTTGTATTTTTGTTGTTGTTGTTGTTGTTGTTAGTGAATAGTCCTAGATGTTGATGGCAGTGCTTGCTAAAGGTCGGGTTTGCAGTGTCAATATCTTAAAATAATAGGGCAACAAAGTTTGCCATTTAAGCCAACTTTTCCTTTCTTATGCAATTTGTCTGTAGTATGCAATATTGTATGATAACAATGTAATAAAGCAAAACTTCTTTCAAAATTGGAGTCAGTCCTTTCAAACCCTGATGCTGCTTTATCAGCTAAATTTATGCTATATTCTAAATACTTTGTTGCTCTTTCAACAATCCTGACAGCATTTCAGCAGGAGTAAATCCCATCTCAAGAAGCTACTTTGTTCATCATAAAAAGCAAATCTTCATCCATGAAAATTTTATCATGAGATTGCAGCAATTCAACCACATCTTCAAGCTCCACTTTTAATACCATTTCTCACTATTTTCACAACATCTATAGTTCCCTCCTTCACTGAAGTCTTAAACCCATCAAAGTCACCCATTATAGTGGAAGTCAACTGCTTCCAAACTCCTGTTAATGTTGATATTTTGACCTCTTCTCATGAATGATGAATCTTCTTTATGACATCTAGAATAGCAAATCCTTTCCATTAGGTTTTCAGTTTACTTTTCCCAAGTCCATCAGAGGAGTCACCATCTGTAGCACATATAACCTTAAAATATATATTTCTTATATAAAACTTGAAATACATTTTCTATAAGAAATAAACAGAAATTATGTATTTATTTTTTTACTGTAAATAGTTGGAAATTAATTCCTTGATCCATAGGATACAGAATAGATGTTGTATTTACAGGCATAAAAACAATATACATCTCATCATTCATCTACATCAGAGCTCTGATATGACCAGGTACATTGTCAGAGAGCAGTGCTATTATAAAAATAATAGTGTGTTGTTTTTTTCTTTCTCTTTTTTTTTCTTTTTTTAAACACTAGATCTCAACATGCATGCAGGCACAGTCACTCAGTCATCTCTTACTCATTGCTATCCTGTGGACTGTAGTCCACCAGACACTTCTGTCCATGGCATTTTCCAGGCAAGAATACTATAATGGATTGCTACTTCCCCTTTTAGGGGATCTTCCTAACCCAAGGATTGAACCCACACCCCCTGCATTGGCAGGCAGGTTCTCTACTACTAAGCCACCTGGGAAGGCCTTAGATTTCAATAGTGGGCTACAATATTCAGTATACCATGTTGTTAGCATACATGCTATTATCCAGGCTTTATTTTCCATTTATAGAGTACAGACAAAGTAGAATTAGCATAATTCTAAAGGGCCCTAAAATTAAAAGATATTTACTGCTTGGAAGGAAAGTTATGACCAACCTAGATAACACATGAAATGCAGAGGCTTTACTTTGCCAACAAAGGTCCGTCTAGTCAAGGCTATGGTTTTTCCTGTGGTCATGTATGGAAGTGAGAGTTGAACTGTGAAGAAAGCTGAGTGTTGAAAAATTGATGCTTTTGAACTGTGGTTTTGGAGAAGACTCTTGAGAGTCCATTGGACTGCAAGGAGATCAAACCAGTCCATTCTAAGGGAGATCAGTCCTGGATGTTCTTTGGAAGGAATGATGCTAAAGCTGAAATGCCAATACTTTGGCCACCTCATGTGAAGATTTGACTCATTGGAAAGGACCCTGATGCTGGGAGGTATTTGGGGCAGGAGGAGAAGGGGACGACAGAGAATGAGATGGCTGCATGGCATCACTGACTTGATGGACGTGAGTCTGAGAGAACTCCGGGAGTTGGTGATGGACAGGGAGGCCTGGCGTGCTGTAATTCATGGGGTCACAAAGAGTCGGACACGACTGAGTGACTGAATTGAATTGAACTGAAAGGGCCCTAGGATTTTCAAAATGGTAAGTGATTTCACACTTAAGTCCTCAGTAGAATTATTCCTTAAAAAGAGTCAGCTTGTCTTTCGAAACTTTGAAACCAGCCATTGCCTTCTCTAGTTATGACAGTGCTGAGTAATATCTTCTTCCAATACATGGCTACTTTATCTACAATGAATATTTATTGTTCAGTAGAGCCACATTCATTATCTTAGCCAAATCTTCCTGATAACTTGTTGCAACTTCTACATTAGCATTTGCGCCTGCTCAGATGGTAAAGAATCTGCCTTCAATACAGGAGAATGTGATTTGATTTCTGGGTGGGAAAGATACCCTGGAGAAGGAAATGACAACTCACACCAGTATTCTTGCCTGGAGAATCCCATGGGCAGCAGAGCCTGGTGGATTACAATCCAGGAGGTCTTGAAGAACAGGGCACAACTGAGCAACTAACACTTAATTTCATTTCACTTTCATTTTTATGTTATGGAGAGGACTTCTTTCTTTCAACATCATGACCCAGCCTTATTAACTTGAAACTTTTCTTCTGCAGTTTCCTCACCTCTCTCAGCCTTCATAGAATTTAAGAGAGTCAATGTACTTAACTACATTAGGCATTAGACTTTAGCTTAAGAAAATTCTGTAACTGGTTTGATCTTCTACACAAATCAATAAAATTTTCTCCATATCAGCAATAAGATTGTTTTGTCTTCTTGTCATTAGTTTGTTCACTGAAGTCGCACTTTAAATTTCCTTTAAGAACTTTCTTTTACATTCACAACTTGGGCGTTTGGCACAGGAGCCCTAGATTTCACCCATCTTAGCTTTCAATATGCTTTCACACTGTTTTATCTTTTCCAGATTTTGATTTAAAGTGAATGACATATAGCTCTGTCTTTCACTTGAACATTTAAAGATATGTGAAGGATTATTAACTGATCTAATTTCAGGAGTGCTGTATCTCAGGGAACAGGAAGAACTGTGAAGAGGAGGAGTTGGGAGGGTGGCCAATATTTGGAGCAGTCAGATCACACATAACATTTATCAACTAAGGTCATCACTTTATATGGGCATGGTTCTTGGCATCCCAAAACTATCTCAATGGTAACATTAAAGATCACTGAATCCAGAGCACCTTGATACACATATAAAATAATGAAAAATTAGAAATATTATAAGAATTGTCAAAAAATGTGACACAGAGACACCAAGAGACCAAATACTGTTGGAAAAATGCAACTGATAGACTTACTTGATAGGAAGTTGCCATATAGGTTCAGTTTGTAAAAAAAAAAAAAAACTTAATATCATGCAATAAAGCAAAAAAATCAAAGTGTGCCTGTATTTAGTTCAGTTCAGTCGCTCAGTCATGTCTGACTCTTTGCAACCCCATGGACTGCAGAAAGCCAGGCTTCCCTGTCCATTGCTCTCTCCTGGAGATTACTCAAACTCATGCCCATCAAGTCGGTGATGCCACCCAACCATTTCATCCTCTGACATCCCCTTCTCCTTCTGCCTTCAATTTTTCCCTGCCTCAGGGTCTTTTCAATGAGTCAGTTGTTCACATCAGGTGGCCAAATTATTGGAATTTTAGCTTCAGCATCAGTGCTTCCAATGAATATTCAGGACTGATTTCCTTTAGGATGGACTAGTTGTATCTCTTTTCAGTCCAAGGGACTTGGACTAGTCTGCTCCATCATCACATTTCAAAAGCATCCATTCTTTGGCACTCAGCTATGTTTATAGTCCAACTCTCATATCCATACATGACTATTAGAAAAACCATAGCTTTGACTAGACGGACCTCTGTTGGCTGTGTAATGTCTCTGCCTTTTGATATACTCTCTAGGTTGGTCATAGCTTTCCTTCCAAGAAGCAAGCGTCTTTTAACTTTGTGGTTACAATCACCATCTGCACTGATTTTGGAGCCCAAGAAAATAAAGTTTCTCGTTGTTTCCAATGTTTCCCCATTTATTTGCCATGAAGTGATGGGACGGAATGCCATGATCTTAGTTTTCTGAATGTTGAACTTTAAGCCAATTTTTTCACTCTCCTCTTTCACTTTTATCAAAAGGCTCTTTAGTTCTTCCTCACTATCTGTCATAATGGTGGCATCATCTGCATATCTGAGGTTATTGATATTTCTCCCAGCAATCTTGATTCCAGCTTGTGCTTCATCCAGCCTGGCATTTTGCATGATGTGCACTGCATAAAAATTAAATAAGCAGGGTAACAATATACAGCCATGATATACTCCTTTCCCAATTTGCAACCATTTTGTTGTTCCATGTCCAGTTCTAACTGTAGCTTCTTGACCTGCATACACATTTCTCAGGAAGCTGGTCAGGTGGTCTAGTATTCCCATCTCTTGAAGAATTTTCCACAGTTTGTAGTGATTCACACAGTCAAAGGCTTTGGCATAATCAGTAAAGCAGCCCAAGGCCAAATTTGCCTGTTACACCAGATATCTCTTGACTTCCTACTTTTGCATTCCAGTCCCCTATAATGAAAAGGTCATTGTTTTGGATGTCAGTTCTAGAAGGTCCTGTAGGTCTTCATAGAACCGTTCCCTTCAGCTTCTTCAGTGTTACTAGTTGGGACATTGACTTGTATTACTGTGATATTGAATGGATCGCCTTGGAGATGAACAGAGATCATTCTGTCGGTTTTGAGGTTGCATTCAATATTGCATTTTGGACTTTTTTTACTATGATGGTTACTTCATTTCTTCTAAGGGATATTTGCCCACAGTAGTACATATTAGTGGAGAAGGCAATGACACTCCACTCCCGTACTCTTGCCTGGAAAACCCCATGGACGGAGGAGTCTGGTAGCTGTAGTCCATGGGGTCGCTAAGAGTTGGACACGACTGAGCGACTTCCCTTTCACTTTTCACTTTCAGGCATTGGAGAAGGAAATGGCAACCCACTCCAGTGTTCTTGCCTGGAGAATCTCAGGGATGGGGGAGCCTGGTGGGCTTCCGTCTATGGGGTCACACAGAGTTGGAGATGACTGAAACGACTTAGCAGCAGCAGCAGTACATATAATGGTCATTTGAGTTAAATTTACCCATTCCAGTCCATTTTAGTTCATTGATTTCTAAAAATTGAGGCTCATTCTTGCCATCTCCTATTTTACCATTTCCAATTTGCCTTGATTAATGGACCTAACATTCCAGGTTCCTATGCAATATTGCTCTTTACAGCATCAGACTTTACTTCCATCACCAGTCACATCCACAACTGGATGTTGTTTTCACTTTGGCTCCATCTCGTCATTCTTTCTGCAATTATTTCTCCACTGATCCTCCTGTAGCATATTGGGCACCTTCAGACCTGGTAGTTCATCTTCCAGTATACTATCTTTTTGCTTTTTCATGCTGATCATGGGGTTCTCAAGGCAGGGATACTGAAGCTATTTGCCATTCCCTTCTCCAGTGGATCACATTTTGTCAGAACTCTCCAACATGACCTGTCCTTCTTGCATGACCCTACACTGCATGGCTCATTGTTTAACTGAGTTAGACAAGGCTGTGGTCCATGTGATCAGTTTGGTAAGTTTTCTGTGATTGTGGTTTTCAATCTGTCTGCCTCTGATGGATAAGGATAAGAGGTTCATGGAAACTTCCTCATGGGAGAGACTGACTGAGGGGAAAACTGGGTCTTGCTCTGATAGACAGAGCAATGCTCAGTTAATCTTTAATTCATCTTTCTGTTGGTATTCATTTTTCTGTTGATGGGTTGAGCTGTGTTCTCTCCTTGTTGTCTGACCTGAGGCCAAACTATGGTGGGGGTAATGAAATAATGGGAAGCTCCTTCAAGAGGTCCCATGCATGCACTGCTGCATTCAGTGTCCCTGACCCTGCAGCAGTCCACTGTCGACCCAAGCCTTCTCCTGAAGCTACTGGACACTTACTGGCAAGTCTGGGTCAGTCTCTTGTGGGGTCACTGCTCCTTTCTCTTGGGTCCTGATATGCACAAGTTTCTGTTTGTGCCCTACAAGAGTCTGTTTCCCCAGTCCTGTGTCTGGCAGTTTATAGTGGAGTTAACAGCAACTCCAGACAAGAAGGCTCATGTCATACCCAGGTCTGCTGCACCCAGAGCCCCTGGTGTCTAGGTTGATCATAGCTTTTCTTGCAAGGAACAAGTGTCTTTTAATTTCATGTCTGCAGTCACAATCTGCAGTCATTTTGGAGCCCCCCAAAATAAAGTCTGTCATGGTTTTCATTGTTTCCCCATTTATTTGGCATGAAGTGATGGGATTATAAGGGATTATATGGAATTATATATATATATATATATATCCCATATATGTGATTATATGCCATGATAGTTTTCTGAATGTTAAATTTTAAGCCAGCTTTTTGTTTCTCTTCTTTCACTTCATCAAGATACTGTTTAGCTCTTCTTCACATTCTTCCATAAAGGTTGTGTCATCTGCATATCTGTTGTTTATATTTCTCCCCATCAATCTTGATTCCAGCTTGTGCTTCATCCAGTCTGGCATTTCACATGATGTATTCTGCATCACCTCCCTAAAATAGGCCCCTGACTTCTCTATCACATCCCCTCCTTGTTTGCTTTGCAAACACCTATGTACCCAAGGAAAACAGTCCCAACTACAGAGCAGAATCTTCCTGTTCCTTGTGGTTGCCTCAGCTCCCCCCTCTTCTCCTGAGTCACAACCCACTCTACAAACA
>SJXQ01004145.1:35107-71471 GCA_006408695.1 Aepyceros melampus | reverse complement strand
TTCCCCATCTATTTCCCATGAAGTGATGCAACTGGATGCCATGCTCTTCGTTTTCTGAATGTTAAGCTTTAAGCCAACTTTTCCACTCTCCTCTTTCACTTTCATCAAGAAGCTTTTTAGTTCCTCTTCACTTTCTGCCATAAGGGTGGTTTCATCTGCATATCTGAGGTTATTGATATTTCTCCTAGCAATCTTGATTCCAGCTTGTGTTTCTTCCAGTCCAGCGTTTCTCATGATGTACTCTGAATTAGTCCTGTATTAATCACAGATGATATTAAGGGAAATAATTTGAGTGTTGTAGGGAGAAGTGTCAGATATCTTACCAGAAGTGAACAGACTGCTAGCAAGTCCTGAGGATCCGAAAGGTTTTCTTACTTTGGGCACATGGGAGTCTAGATTCGTGCTTATGACAGTCTTCAGGCAGATAAACTTTTCCAAGAATCCCTTTGGATTTCTAAGTAATTAAACATAATTTGGTGTGTTGTGCTTAGTTTCTCAATCCTATTTAACTCTTTGCAACCCCATAGACTGCACTTCACCAGCCTCTGCCCATGGGAATTCTCCAAGAAAGAGTACTGGAGTGAGTTGCCATGCACTCCTCCAGGGATCTTCCCAATCTGGGAACTGAACCCAGGTCTCCCTCATTGCAAGTGGATTCTTTACCATCTGAGCCACCAATTAAATATATTGCTAGTGGGGAAAAAAAGGATAAATTTACTTAGATACCACACATAACTAAATGTTGCATTGAAGTTTTCCAATCTTGAAAAAAATCTAAGTTCTCATAAATAGTAGTAAAGAAGAAAACCAAACTAATAATTTCAGTATAGCTCTTCTGTCCTTATTTGTAGCTAGAGACCTTGATGAAATCATTGCTCCTTGAGCAGACTTGCCTTTACCTGGTGACTGACCCTTCTACCATCACGCTGGTTCTCACTTTAAGGGCACAATACTGTCCCTAATTTCTATAATTGCATTCCTTACTATGAGAGTTACTGAATGTTAACTGAAAATGTCAAGGAATTATAATAGAGATGATAATTTATAGCCTTTGAGTTATGTAAAATTCCAACATCTTGAAAATTCCTCATTCCTGTGCATTTGTATCAAATATACAACCCCATGACAAGATGGGGATTGTTTTCTGATCCCAGGACAGGGTTGAACTCTTGATAAAAATATTTCCTGTCATATAAATGAATCATGAATTACAAAATGTCTTTTCCTTTTCTTACTCTATGCCCTCTTCCTAGATAACATAAACCATGCCCAGAGAAAATATATTGTTTCTAATCTAGATATTCAAGATCCCTTTAGTGAGTTTCATGTTTATATGTATTAATGATAGTTTATATTTGATGCTTCCATCTGAAGGCACAAATTTGCCTCATAACAAAATATTCAAATACAATATCATTCTATCNAAGCTCCAGTACTTTGGCCACCTCATGCAAAGAGTTGACTCATTGGAAAAGACCCTGATGCTGGGAGGGATTAGGGGCAGGAGGAGAAGGGGACGACCGAGGATGAGATGGCTGGATGGCATCACGGACTCAATGGACGTGAGTCTGAGTGAACTCCAGGAGTTGGTAATGGACAGGGATGCCTGGCGTGCTGCGATTCATGGGCTCGCAAAGAGTCGGACATGACTGAGCGACTGAACTGAACACATATATATGGAATTTAGAAAAATGGTAATGATAACCCTGTATGCAAGACAGCAAAAAAGACAGATGTATAGAACAGTTTTTTGGACTCTGTGGGAAAGGGAAAGGGTGGGATGATTTGGGAGAATGGCATTGAAACATGCATAATATCATATAAGAAATGAATCGTCAGTCTAGATTCGATGCAGGAAACAGGATGCTTGGGGCTGGTGCACTGGGATGACCCAGAGAGATGGTATGGTGAGACAGGTGGGAGGGGGGTTCAGGATTGGGAACACGTGTACACCCGTGGCAGATTCATGCTGATGAATAGCAAAACCAATAAAGTATTGTAAAGTAAAATAAAGTAAAATTTTAAAAAAGTTACAGTTAATAAAGTAGCAAAAGATAGAAAAGGGAATCATAAAAACTACTCAGTCACAAAGAAGTCAGGCATAAAAAGGTAAACGGAAAGAAAGAACATGGGACAAACTCAAGATAAAGAGCAAGATGATCAAATTAAACCCAACTAGAGTTAACCCCTCAGATGTGAACCCAGACTGAAGATATACCCCAGGCCCCAGACAACAGCAAATTCCCATACACTGCACTCTGAGCAGAAACAGAGCCTGCCAGGCCCAGAGCCCCATGTGCCTGGGCACAGAACAGCATCAAAGTTTCTATGGAACAGTAAATTAGAAGACTTCAATCATACAAAGTACATCCTCTGTTTATAAAGAAATGGCATTAGAAATCAATGTTCACTGGACAGAAGAAGGTGCTAGCATAGTGCAGACCTTCCCTCTTTTACAACTCTAATTCTTCTCAGGATGGAGCAGATAAATTGCCAGGACTTACATCTCTTCAATACTAGACATACTTGACCTGGGATACGTTTCATTTCACAGCTCAGTCTCCTCTCTCTTCTCCTGTCTTGCTCATCCTGGGCAACAGGGACTGCTCCTCTAATCCACTGCTCAGTCACTACACACAAGTCCGGATGATATTTGCTGAGTCTTTTACATAAACCAGTGAAAACTTTTTTCCTCCTATTTCACACTCTTGGCTCTTTCAACCAACCATAGCTCTTGTCCTACCTCCTGGGATCCTGGTCCTCTGTCACTTGCAGCCATGTTCCCATACACTGGGCCTCAATTACACCCAAAGAAATTCCTATTCAGAGTGGCCATAACACATGCAAAAAGGAAAAGAACAGGCAGCTCCTTACTCTCCGCTCTTGTTCCTTCACTACATACATTCACTGAAAACCTGTGTAGCAAGTTTGTTACATACAAACGTTCAAGTTGAAAACTTTCAAACATGTAAAAGTGCATTTGCAAGTGCATTCACATCAGTTCACAGATCTGACACACATTGTCGTGGGCACATCCAAACAAGTGGATGTGTTTTTGTGTACTTTACTGTACAGAACTGTATGGAATACAATAGTGCAGGACTTTTAATTCAAGCCTACACTGTCTGAAAGAAAGTATAAATGAAGTGGTAATGTAGACAGTACTACTATTCTATTTTTAAAGGTGTGCTTAGTTGCTCAGCTGTATCTTACTTTTGAAACATATGGACTGCAGTCTGCCAGGCTCCTATTTCCATGAGGATTCTCCAAACAAAAATAGTGGCATGGGTTGCCATTCCCTATCCAGGTACTGCAAGATTAAAAATGATTCTTTTATTGTTTGTGTTTGTTTTTTATGTATTGTTTGTGTGAAAAGTGTTATGGGTGAAGGTGAAGTCACTCAGTCGTGTCCAACTCTTTGCGACCCCAAGGACTGAAGCCCACCAGGCTCCTCAGTCCATGGAATTTTTCAGGCAAGAGTACTGGAGTGGGTTGCCATTTCCTTCTCCAGAGGATCTTCCCAACCCAGGGATTGAACCCAGGTCTCCCGCACTGCAGGAAGACGCTTAACCTCTGAGCCACCAAAAGTGTTATAAAGCTATTAATCTACAGTAAAATATAGCCAATTGTCTTAGTTGGCTACCTAAGTAACTTTGCTGGACTTGAAGAAATTGGAATTTTTGAATATCCTTTTGAAATATACCATCCCTTGTTCATATACAAGGGACTTACTGTTCTGCTAAGACCTGTGGATCCAAAAGTGAACATATCCCCTCCAGGTCCAAGGAAGTCACATTCCTGGTTGGGATTTTAGAGGAAATGTGAGATCTCTATAATTCTAGCCATCTCAGTCTTTACAAACAACCTTGATCAGGACAAACAAATACTAAAGTAGAAAGAGTCGCTGTGTTTCTACTCACTTCTAGAAAGTGTTGAAAAGTTCTCAATACTGGATTTTGTAATGGTGGTGGACTAGATGGAGAAGTGATGTGAACAGAAATAAGGAAGGTGAGACAGGTAGGTCAGAGTGTGAGGTAACAAAGGCAAGGTATTTAGAAGCTGAAGATTGAGAGAGATTTGGGACCTGAGTTGGAAAAGCAGTTTTCAAAACAATTGGGTCATCTGGTATGTGTAATCTTCATTTCAGTCCTTAGAAGATCTCTACTGACCAGTCTGCCTCTTTTTTCTGTAGCACTGTTCAGAGCCATTTAGCTGTTTCTCATTGCTGCTCCTTCCTCCTGGCTCCCACACTGTGTCCAGCCGTTCAGCCTAATCCATTCAGAAAAAAATTGTTCTTTAAGGCAGACATTGCTGGCTACCTACAAAATTATCTATTCTTTGCTTCTCTTTCAAAACTGAAAATAGTTTGCTATATAGCCATGAGCCCAGTAGCTACAGGATTGCATTTCCTAGACCCATGCTCTTAGTCATGACTGGTGACTTTGAGATGCAAGCAGAGAGGTGAGACGCTTCCCTTCCTCACCTACTTCCTAACTGTTGTCTGGATTTTAGTTGTGGTGGTTGGAATTTCTGAAGTTGTATTGAACAAACATGTAACCTTGGAGATGGACACCACCCAAGTTCTGGCTGCCGACCTCCAGTTTTGTTTCAGTGGGAGAGAAAAGTTAAGTTTATCTTGCTAAAGTTATGGTTGTTTTACTTTCTTGCAGGGTGCATCTAAACCTAATCCTGATACTATTGTGTGTTTAATACGATATAGCCTTATTATTTTGTTGGGTTTAGTGAATATATTTATATTTTACATTTGTCTTATTTTTTACTTTATAAATTGATTCATAAACCACAAGTATACGTAAATTGTATAAATTCAAAATTATGACTACAAGCAGGCTTTTCTATAGATTTTGCATTTTTATATTTTCTTATCTTCTTTCCTTTCTTGTTTTCTCCATAGTTGTACAGCCTGGGCCATTTCCTATCTTATAGCCTCATCCATACCCATATCTGCAGGCAAAAACAGGCTGAGAGCTGGGTTGGGAGAACCAAAGAAGAATGAATTACAGGGACATGAATGAAGGGTGATGGCCTTTGTTACTCATCATGAATGTTCTTCAATAGGATCACATTCCCCTGCCCTTCTGTGGACCCACCACCCTCAGGTTTGCCATGACCATGGAACATACTTCGGAGAGTGGAAATTGAGTAGAAGTGAAATATCACTTACAAATGGAAGTATTATTTTCTGTCCCACTAGCTGGAATGCAGATGTAATGACAGGAGCTGGAGCAGCCATATTAAACCAGAGGTAAGTAGCACAGGTGAAAGATGTGATAAGAAAGAAGTAGGTCCCCACCTCTGTGGAGAGACCTGCATTAACATTATATGAAAGTGAATTGAAATTGTCTTGTATTTAAGACAATGTTATTTAGGGTTTGATTACAGTCATTGTACCTGTAACCTAACACTCATAATAGAATAACTGATCTTTGTGTTAGCCTTGTCTTGACATTAGAGTCTGGTATAATGAGACAAGATCTACTGATATATACTTAACAAGTGAGTCAAGTGACAGCCCTGCCCTCTGGAAGCTGTGGTCTAGTGTGGGTTTCAGAAATTCAAGCAAGAACAAAACCTAATGGCAGGGACAGCTTAAGATGCTGTAGGAACACTTGAGAGGGAAACATAAATCACTCCTGATCTCAGGACGTTGCTTGAAGTAGGGGACAACACTATCAGTTTCCTCAAAAATAGGTCATGGTGCCAAGTTTCATTTAAAAGTGATGTATTTCAAATTCCTTAAAAAGTGTTTTCCCTTTTGATCCAGTGCTTAAGATATGGGTTTGAGACCTGGTTTGGGAAGATTGCAAGTGCCCCCAGACAACTAAACCAGCGGGCCACTACTAATGAGCCTGAGTGCCTTAGAGTTGTGACCTACATCAAGAGAAACACAGGATTGAAAAGCTAGTGCACTGCAATTACAGAGTAGCCCCTGCTTGCTGCAAATAGAGAAGTCCTGAGCAGCAATGAAGACCTAGTGCAGCAAATAATATATATATATATATATATATATATATATATATAAAATCTCCCAGAGAAACCAATGATGTCTCAGGGGAAGCAGGACATGACAATGGATGAAACCAGTCTGGGTCTGATTTCATGCAAGTCATGAAGAGGTACACTACAGCCTGTTTTCACAGGGAACTTGGAACATAAGTTGTGCCTCAAACGTGCTCCAATCAAATGTTAGGGAGCTGGGATTTCACTCTCCCACTAGTGCCTCCCTCTCATCCTTCAACTAACACCCAGCTTGTGTCTCCAAGCCTTTGTAGTAGATCCTCCAAAGACAAATAAAAGGTGACACTAGAAGCAAAAGACCCCAAAGCTCAGGAAAATGTAACCTCAGATAATATCTAGATTTCTGCACCCAGTCTGCCATCTCCAGCATCATATCTGGAATCTTGTGAATCTAAAGAACCCCATGGGTCTCAAAGGGTAACCTGGTTTTTTTTTATTTAGCTTTTAATTTATATAGGCATATAGTTCATGTACAGTATTGTATTAATATTAGTTGTATGGGAAATTAGTTACTTTATACATACACATGTACCCACTCATTCTTAGATTTTTTTTGCATACAGGATATCATGCATACAGGAATTATTGAGCAGAGTTCCTGTGCTGTACAGTAGGTCTTTGTTGATTATTTATTAAATGTAGTAGTATTTCATATAACAAGAGACGAGTTGGAGTAAGGAGTATGTTGTCCTCCAACCACTTATTCATTGGAGACCTGCCAGAATCTGCTATCTTGGACTCCTTAGGGTATCATTAAGACAAAAAATTCAAAATGAACTTTCTATAAACTTCTTAGGGGCTTCCCTGATGGCTCAGAGGTTAAAGCGTCTGTCTCCAATGCGGGAGACCCGGGTTCAATCCCTGGGTCAGGAAGATCCCCTGGAGAAGGAAATGGCAATCCACTCCAGTATTCTTGCCTGGAGAATCCCATGGACAGAGAAGCCTAGTACATTACAGTCCACGGGGTCGCAAAGAGTCGGACACGACTGACGACTTCACCTTCATAAACTTCTTACTACAAAACAATTTCAAACATAACAAATATAAGAAATAAGTGTCATAAACACTACATTTTATCATTTGGCATCAATAACTACAAAACTAACCTCTTAGTCCCACAGGTTGTCATAGACTGGAGACAATACAACATCAAGGTGATGGCCAATTGAGTTCCCAGCAAAAACATTCTTGACTTGCATCAGGTCTTTCTATTCTTGCTGTGTTCTCACATGTGGTGGGGAAGGGAAGAAGAGGGAGAATAAGAGAAAAAAAGAGTGAGAGGTTAATCTCATCATGAGGGACCATCATAAAAACCCCATGTCAACCTGGGTGTCTCCCAATGACCCTAATTCCTAATAATATAACAATGGCAGTCAAAGGCAGACACAATTCAATCCATAACAGCTATGCAGATCTGTGTTTAAATCAAGACAGACCCTCATTTCATTCTCTCTTTTACTCCTTATTCATTTTTCCTGAAGTATTTTAGGGATGAGATGAATATTTCACAAAATGCACATAATGAGTATTTGAGGTAAAATGATAGGGTGTGAAAAAAATGCTCTTTTGCTCCCAATAAAATGAACATTTAATATCCAGTCCATGTGAAAATTTCCCTGATTCTCAAAATCACAGTTTTAATCTATTCTCAACTGTCTTTTCACAGTTTATTGAGAGAATGTTCTCTTATGTTGCACTTGGTTGTTTTCCTTTAAAATGAAATAACTGTTCCTCTCCCAATTTTAATGCTATTTATTTGTTCAGAAACTGGGAGTAAGCAGAGTGATTTGTCTTACAAAATGTCCCACTATTGAGTTTAGGGGAGGAGTCCACAATACCAGCACAGTGGGTCAGGACAAGTACCAGTCCTTGGTTATTAGGAGCCAGACCTCCACAGCAGGAGGTGAGCTGCAGGCCAGTGAGTGAGCTTCATCTGTATTATAGCTGCTCCCTATTACTCTCTCATCATTCCAGAAGGGACAGTCTAGCTGGTTTTTCTGGAACTTTTTGTATTACATAACCTATGCTTAATAGAAACAAAAATAGCATAAATATTGATGATTATTTTCCTTTCTCATTGCTCAGAATGGTGAGTTGGTGCCCTACCAATCTATCACAGTCACAAATTAGATGTTGCTTACTAACATTTGAATACATTTGGCCAGCTTAAAATTAAATATTAAAAAGCTAAGATCATGGGATCCAGCCCCATCCTTCATGGCAAATAGGAGGAGAAAAGGTGGAAGCAGTGACAGATTTCTTCATCTTAGCCTCTAAAACCACTGTGGATGGTGACTGCAGCCATGAAATCAGAAGGCGTTTGCTTCTTGGGAGGAAAGCTATGAGAAACATAAACATTGAGAAGCAGAAACATCATTCTGCCCAACAACTGGTAGATGTTTGGCCTTTTCATTTGGATTCCTAGACTTTCTATCCAGCTCCCATTGGTCTTTGAAGTCCCTTGGGTTTCTGGTCCTTCAAGCCTGTAATGAACCATCTTTTTAAGAACCCATGGATCGGGGGCAGTCCTAAGATGGTGGAGGATTAGGACAGGGAGACCACTTTCTCCCCAACAAATTCGTCAAAAGAACATTTGAACGCTAAGTAAATTCCACAAAACATCTTCTGAATGCTGGCAGAAGACATCAGGCACCCAGAACAGCAGCACATTGTCTTTCATAGGAGGTAGGAAAAAACATAAAAGAGAGACAAAAGAGGTAAGGACAGAGCTCTGTCCCAGGAAGAGAGTCTTAAAAAAGACAGAAGTTTCCAAACACCAGGAAACACTCTCACTGCCAAGTCTGTGGCTAGCCTTGGAACCACAGAGGGCAAAATAACCAGGAGGAATAATAAATAAATAATTAAAACCCACAGATTACATGCCCAGTGTTAACTCCCCCAGTGGAGAAGCAGCACAGATGCCTGCATCCACCACTAGCAAGCAGGGGCTGGGCAGGAACTCACGGGCTGCATTATTTAGCCTAAGGACTGGGCCTGAATGCCCCGAGGGCAATCTGAGGGAACTAGCTTGGGCAGCAAACCAGACTGTGGGATAGCTACCAGGCGAAAAGCCCTAACCTAAGATACCGCCAGGTCTGCTCACAGAACAAAGGACTGAGCCGGCTGTAGACCAGCCATCCACCTCCAGTGACAGGCAGGCGAGGGCAGCCAGAGCCAGAAGGGGGCAATCCAGGCCTCAGAGAGGCATCATCTATCAAACTGCAAGCAGGCTTCATTGCTAACCAAGACTTTCTGGGGTTCTGGACAGTCAACATCCACCTGAGAAGGTACACCAGTTGTACACCCAGAAAACCAAGTGGCAGGGAGGGGGGAGGTGATAAGTCACAGCAACCACGCTTGCCAAACACCTGGTCACCTGAGCTGCTCGGACCTGGGAAGGGCACAAAACTCAGGCCCAACAGAGTCTGCACCTCTGAGGACTACCCGAGTGCCTGAACCTGAGCGGCCTCGACCTAGGAAGTGCATAAAACCCAGGGCCAGCCTCAGACAGTTCCTGGCAGAGCAACCTAGAGCCTAAGCAGTGTAGACAGGGAAAGCAGTGTAGACACACCAAGAGTCAGGGCAAACCAAGTGTGGCCAAGACACTGCGAGCACATGCCAGTGTTATTTGTTTGCAGTGTCCCTCCCTCCACACAGCACCACTGAATAAGTGAGCCTAAAAAAGTGTCCACCACTGCCCCCTTGTGTCACGCCCGAGATCAGACACTGAAGAGACCAGCAAACAGAAGAAGCTAAAACAGAGGGAACCTCCTTGGAAGTGACAGGTGCAATAGATTAAAACTGTGTAGTTAGTGCCCACTACATAGGAAGGGGGGGGGGGTGTTCCCTGGTGGCTCAGAGGTTAAAGTGTCTGCCTCCAATGCGGGAGACCTGGGTTCGATCCCTGGGTCGGGAAGATCCCCTGGAGAAGGAAATGGCAACCCACTCCAGTACTCATGCCTGGAGAATCCCATGGACGGCGGAGCCTGGTAGGCTACAGTCCTCGGGGTCGCAAAGAGTCGGACACGACTGAGTGACTTCACCTCACCTCACATAGAAGGGGCCTATAGATCTTGAGAAATATAAACTGGATCAAGGAACTATCCAAAAATGAACTGACACCACACTGCCCACAACACCACCAGAGAAAGTCCTAGATATATTTTTACTATCATTCTTTAATTTTGTTTATTTTTTTATTTTTAAGTCCTCTATTACTCCTTTAATTTGTTTTACTCCTCTTCATTTTTATAACCTACTATTACTTTGCAAAGAGAGAGAGAGAGAGAGACCTTATTTTTTAAAGAAAACTTCATATATATAAATATATATGTAATAATTTTTCTGACTTTGTTTTTTTTTTTTCCCCTTTAATATTGTATTTTTGAAAATCCAACCTCTACTTTAGATTTTTAATCTTTGCTTTTTGGTATTTGCTATCAATTTGGTACCTTTAAGAACCCAATTTTCAGTAACGATTTTTACTTGGGAGTAAGATTACTGGCTTGACTACTCTCTACCCCTTTGGACTCTCCTTTTTCAGGTCGCCTGTATCTCCTCCCTCCTGCTGCTCTTCTCTACTCTGTGACTCTCTTTTAAAACAAAGGCTGTGAAAAGAGACAAAGGAGGATACTACATAATGGCAACCCACTCCAATTCTCTTGCCTGGAAAATTCCATGGACAAAGAGCCTAGTAGGCTATAGTCCATGGGGTCGCAAAGAGTCAGACATGATGGAGTGACTTAACTTTCACTTTCACATAATGATCAAAAGATCAATCCAAGAAGAAGATATAACAATTATAAATATAAATGTACCCAATATAGGAGCACCACAATATCTAAGACAAATGCTAACGAAAATGACAGGGGAAATTAACAATAACACAATAATAGTGGGAGACTTTAATACCCACCTCACACTTATGGATAGATCAACTAAACAGAAAATTAACAAAGAAACACAAACTTTAAATGATACAATATACCAGTTAGACCTAATTAATATCTATAGGACATTTCACCCCAAAACAATGAATTTCACATTTTTCTCAAGTGCACATGGAACCTTCTCCAAGAAGATCACATCTTGGGCTATAAATCTAGCCTTGGTAAATTCAAAAGAAGTGAAATCATTCCAAGCATCTTTTCTGACCACAATGCAGTAAGATAGATCTCAATTACAGTAGGAAAATTATTAGAAATTCCAACATGTGGAGGCTGAACAACACACTGCTGAATAACCAACAAATCACAGAAGAAATCAAAACATGCATAGAAATGAATGAAAGTGAAAACACAACAATCCAAACTCTGTGAGACACTGTAAAAGCAGTGCTAATGGGAAGGTTCATAGCAATACAGGTATACCTCAGGAAACAAGAAAAACATCAAATAAATAACCTAAATCTACACCTAAAGCAACTAGAAAAGGAAGAATTGAAGAATCCCAAGCTTAGTAGAAGGAAAGAAATCTTAAAAAAAAAAAAATCGTGCAGAAATAAATGCAAAAGAAACAAAAGAGACCATAGCAAAAATCAACAAAGCCAAAAGCTGGTTCTTTGAGAGGATAACTAAAATTGACAAACCATTAGCCAGACTCATCAAGAAACAAAGGGAGAAAAATCAAATCAATAAAATTAGAAACGAAAATGGAGAGATCACAACAGACAACAGGGAAATACAAAGGATCATAGGAAACTACTATCAGCAATTATATGCCAATAAATGGACAACTTGGAAGAAATGGACAAATTCTTAGAAAAGTACATCTTTCCAAAATTGAACCAGAAAGAAGTAGAAAATATTAACAGGCCCATCACAAGCACAGAAATTGAAACTGTAATTAAAAATTTTTCAGCAAGCAAAAGTCCAGGTCCAGATGGCTTCAAAGCTGAATTCTACCAAAAATTTAGAGAAGGGCTAATACCTATACTACTCAAACTCTTCCAGAAAATTGCAGAGGAAGGTAAAGCTACAAACTCATTCTATGAGGCCACCATCACCCTAATAACAACATCTGACAAATTGCCACAAAAAAAGAAAACTACAGGCCAATATCACTGATTAACACTGATGCAAAAATCCTTAACAAAATTCTACAATCAGAATCCAACATTAAAAAGATCACACATCATGACCAAGTGTGCTTTATCCCAGGGATGCAAGGATTCTTCAATATCCACAAATCAATCAATGTAATACACCACATTAACAAATTGAAAAATAAAAGCCATGTGATTATCTCAATAGATGCAGAGAAAGCCTTTGTCAAAATTCAAAATCCATTTATGATAAAAAAAAAAAACCCTCCAGAAAGCAGGAATATAGGGAACGAATCTCAACATAAAGAAAACTATATATGACAAACCCACAGCAAACGTTATCCTCAATGGTGAAAAATTGAAAGCATTTCCCCTAAAGTCAGGAACAAGACAAGGGTGCCCACTTTCACCACTACTATTCAATATAGTTTTGGAAGTTTTGGCCACAGCACTCAGAGCAGAAAAAGAAATAAAAGGAATCCAAATTTGGAGAGAAGTAATACTCTCACTGTTTGCAGATGACATGTCCACTACATAGAAAACCCTAAAGACTCCACCAGGAAATTACTAGAGCTAATCAATGTATATAGTAAAGTTGCAGAATATAAAATCAACACACAGAAATCCTTTGTGTTCCTATACACTAATAATGAGAAAACAGAGAAATTAAGGAAGCAATTCTATTCACCATTGCAACAAAAAGAAAAAAATACTTAGAACTCTATCTATCTAAAGAAACAAAAGACCTGTATATAGAAAAATATAAAACACTGGTGAAAATAATCAAAGAAGACACTAATAGATGGAGAAATATACCATGTTTGTGGATCAGAAGAATCAACATAGTGAAAATGATTATACTACCCTAAGCAATCTATAGATTAAATGCAATCCCTATCAAGCTACCAACAGTATTTTTCACAGAACTGAACAAATAATTTCACAATTTGTATGGAAATACAAAAAAAAAAAAAAACTCAAATAACCAAAGCACTCGTGAGAAAGAAGAATGGAACTGAAGAAATCAACCTGCCCGACTTCAGGCTCTACTACGAAGCCACAGTCATCAAGACAATATGTACTGGCACAAGGATAGAAATATAAATCAATGGAACAAAACAGAAAGCCCAGAGATAAATCCACATACCTTTGGACACCTTATCTTTGACAAAGGAGGCAAGAATATACAACGGATTAAAGACAATCTCTTTAACAAATGGTACTGGGAAAACTGGCCAACCACTTGTAAAAGAATGAAACTAGAACACTTTCTAACACCATACACAAAAATAAACTCAAAATGGATTAAAGATCTAAACCTAAGACCAGAAACTATAAAACTCCTAGAAGAGAACATAGGCAAAACTCTGTCTGACATAAATCACAGCAGGATACTCTATGACCCACCTCCCAGAATATTGGAAGTAAGAGGAAAAATAAACAAATGGAACTTAATTAAAATTAAAATCTTCTGCACAACAAAGGAAACTATAAGCAAGGTGAAAAGACAGCCCTCAGAATCAGAGAAAATAATAGCAAATGAAGCAACTGACAAAGATTTAATCTCAAAAATATACAAGTAACTCCTGCAGCTCAATTCCAGAAAAATGAATGACCCAATCAAAAAATGGGCCAAAGAACTAAACAGACATTTCTCCAAAGAAGACATATGGATGGCTGACAAACACGTGAAAAGATGCTCAACATCACTCATTATGAGAGAAATACAAGTCAAAACTACAATAAGGTATTATTTCAGGCCAGCCAGAATGACTGCTATCCAAATGTCTACGAGCAATAAATGCTGGAGAGGGTGTGGAGAAAAGGGAACCCTCTTACACTGTTGGTGGGAATGCAAACCAATACAGCCATTATGGAGAACAGTATGGAGATTCCTTTAAAAAATTGGAAATAGAACTGCCTTACGACCCAGCAATCCCACTGCTGGGCATACACACAGAGGAACCCAGAATTGAAAGAGACACATGTACCCCAATGTTCATCGCAGCACTGTTTATAATAGCCTGGACATGGAAGCAACCTAGATGTCCATCAGCAGATGAATGGATAAGAAAGCTATGGTACATATACACAATGGAGTTTACTCAGCCATTAAGAAGAACATATTTGAGTCAATTCTAATGAAGTGGATGAAACTGAAGCCTATTATACAGAGTGAAGTAAGCCAGAAAGAAAAACACCAATACGTATATTAATGAATATATATGGAATTTAGAAAGATAGTAATGATAACCTTATATGCGAGACAGCAAAAGAGACACAGATATATAGAACAGTCTTTTGGATTCTGTGGGAGATGGTGAGGGTGGGATGACTTGGGAGAATGACATTGAAACCTGTATAATATCATATTTGAAATGAATCACCAGCCCAGGTTTGATGCATGATACAGGATGCTTGGGGCTGGTGCACTGGGATGACCCAGAGGGATGGTATGGGTAGAGAGGTGGGAGGGGGATTCAGGATGGGGAACACTTGTACACCCATGGCAGATTTATGTTGATGTATGGCAAAACCAATATATCATTTTAAAGTAATTAGCTTCCAATTTAAATAAATTTATATATTAAAAAAAGAATCCATGGATCATCTGATGGGAAATGCATTTAGAAGCTACATGTTAGACCTCAGAATAGTCACTGTTATCAAGTTGTCATTGCTTCTAGGCTTTACAGTGGTCAGAGGAGAAAGTATACATTTTCCTTACAAAATAAAATAAAAAGGAATATAATTATTTGGTACAAATTTATGCTTTCAGTTCAAGATTTAAGACAGCAGAGTTTGAATTAAACTTATTTATGATATGTGTGAACCTCGTTTTCTAGCCCCTGAAAGGCTTACTTCAGAAGATTAGTTTTAATTATTGTCTTGCTTTAACCTGTTAACATACATACGATTCTGTCACAATAACAGAAACAATATCAGGAACAATAAATTGTTGAATTATTGCCCGCCACAGCTGCAATGGTAGTGCAGAAGCGTGGTGGCTGCAACGGCAGTGCAGAAGTGTGGCAGAGAGGAGCTACCCTATGTCCAAGTAAGTAGCAGCAGCTGCACTTTGCTGGAGCAATCATGAAGAGATACCCCACGTCCAAGGTAATAAAACCCAAGTAAGATGGTAGGCACTGAGAGAGGGCATCAGAAGGAAGATAGACTGAAACCACAGTCACAAACAACTAGCCAATCTGTCACATGGACCAGCCTTGTCTAACTCAATGAAACAGTCATGCCTTGTGGGGCCACCCAAGACGGATGGGTCATGGTAGAGAGGTCTGACAGAATGTGGTCAACTGGAGAAGGGAATAGAAAACCACTTCAGTATTCTTGCCTTGAGAATCCCATGAACAGTATGATAAGGCTAAAAGATAGGGCACTGAAAGATGAGCTCCCGATTTTGGTAGGTGCCCAAAATGCTACTGGAGATCAGTGGAGAAATAATTACATAAAGAATGAAGGAATGGAGCCAAAGCAAAGACAACACCCAGTTGTGGATGAGACTGGTGATAGAAGCAAGATTCAATGATGTAGAGAGCAATATTGCATAGGAACTTGGATTGTTAGGTCCACGAATCAAGGCAAATTGGAAGTGGTCAAACAGGAGATGAAAAGAGTGAAAATAGACATTCTAGGAATCAGTAAACTAAGATGGACTGGAATGGGTGAATTTAACTCGGATGACAAAATATCAACTACTGTGGGCAGGAATCTCTTTGAAGAAATGTAGTAGACATCATAGTCAATGAAAGAGTCTGAAATGCAGTACTTGGATGCAATCTCAAAAACAACAGAATGATCTCTGTTCATTTCCAAGGCAAACCATTCATTATCAGAGTAATCCAAGTCTATGCCCTGATCAGAAATGCTCAAGAAGCTGAAGTTAAACAGTTCTATGAAGACCTACAAGACCCTCTAGAATTAACACCCCAAAAAATGTAATTTTCATTATAGGGGGTTGGAATGCAAAAGTAAGAAGTCAAGAAACACCAGGAGTAACACGCAAATTTGGCCTTGGAGTACAGAATGAAGCAGGGCAAGGGCTAAAAGAGTTCACCAAGAGAATGCACTGGTCATAGGAAACACCCTCTTCCAACAACACAAAAGAAGACGCTACACATGGACATCACAGATGGTCGACACCAAAATCAGATTGATTATATTCTTTGCAGCCAAAGATGGAGAAGCTCTATGTAGTCAGCAAAAAGTAAGACCCTGTGGCATAGATCACAAACTCCTTATTGCCAAATTCAGACTGAAAATGAAGAAACTGTAGAAAACCACTAGACCATTCAGGTATGACCTAAATCAAATCGCTTATGACTATACAGTGGAAGTGAGAAGTAAATTTAAGGGACTAGATCTAATAGACAGAGTGCCTGATGAACTATGGATGGAGGTTCATAACATTGTACAGAAGACAGGAATCAAGACCATCCCCAAGAAAAAGAAATGCAAAAAAGCAAAATGGATGTCTGAGGAGGCCTTACAAATAGCTGTGAAAACAAGGGAAGCAAAAAGCAAAGTAGAAAAGAAAAGATATACCCATTTGAATGCAGAGTTCCAAAGAATTGCAAGGAGAGAAAATAAAGCCTTCCTTGGTGATTAACACAAAGAAATGAGGAAAACAATAGAATGGGAAAGACTAGAGATCTCGTCAAGAAAATCAAAGATACCAAGGGAACATTTCATGCAAAGATGAGCTCAGTAAAGGACAGAAATGATATGGACCTAACAGAAACAGAAGATATTAAGAAGAGGTGGCAAGAATATACAGAAGAAGTGTACAAAAAAGATCTTCATGACCCAGATAATCACGATGGTGTGATCACTCACCTAGCGCAAAACATCCTGGAATGTGAAATCAAATGGGTCTTAGAAAGCATCACTAGGAACAAAGTTAGCAGAGATGATGGAATGTCAGTTGAGCTCTTTCAAATCCTGAGAGATGATGCTGTGAAAGTGCTGCACTCAATATGCCAGCAAATCTGGATAACTTAGCAGTGGCCACAGGACTGGAAAAGATCAGTTTTCAGTCCAATCCCAAAGAAAGCCAATACCAAAGAATGCTCCAACTATTGCACAATTGCACTCATCTCACATGCCTGTAAAGTAATGCTCAAAATTCTCCAAGCCAGGCTTCAGGAATATGGAACCGTGAACTTCCAGATGTTCAAGCTGGTTTTAGAAAAGGCAGAGGAACCAGAGATCATATTGCCCAAATCTGATGGATTATCAAAAAAGCAAGCGCATTCCAGAAAAACACCTACTTCTGCTTTACTGACTATGCCAAAGCCCTTGACTGTGTGGATCACAATAAAATGTGGAAAATTCTGAAAGAAATGGGAATACCAGACCCCCTGAGCTGCCTGCCTCTTGTGAAACCTGTGAGTAGGTCAGGAAGCAACAGTTAGAACTGGGCATGGAACAAAAGGTTGGTTCCAAATAGGAAAGGAGTATGTCAAAGCTGTATATTGTCACCCTGCTTATTTAACTTACATGCAGAGTACATCGTGAAAATGCTGGGCTAGAGGAAGCATAGGCTGGAATCAAGATTGCCAGGAGAAATATCAATAATCTCAGATATGCAGATGACATCACCCTTATTGCAGAAAGTGAAGAAAAATGAAAGAACCTCTTGATGAAGGTGAAAGAGAAGTGTGAAAAAGTTGGCTTAAAGCTCAACATTTAGAAAATTATGATCATAGCATCTGGTTCCATCACTTCATGGTAAATAGATGGGGTAATAGTGGAGACAGTGGTTGACTTCATTTTTCTGGGCTTCAAAATCACTGCAGATGGTGATTGCAACCTTGAAATTAAAATATGCTTACACCTTGGAAGGAAATTTTTTACCAACCTAGACAGCATATTGAAAAGCAGAGACATTACTATATCAACAAAGGTCCGTGTAGTCAAGGCTTTGGTTTTTCCAGTGGTCATGTATGGAAGTGAGAGTTGGACTATAAAGAAAGCTGAGCCCTGAAGACTTGATACTTTTGAACTGTGGTGTTGAAGACTCTTGAGTGTCCTTGGACTGCCAGAAGATCCAACCAGTCCATCCTAAAGGAGATCAGTCCTGGGTGTTCATTGGAAGGACTGATGTTGAAGCTGAAGCTCTAAAACTTTGGCCACTCGATGCAAAGAGCTGACTCATTTGAAAAGACCTTGATGTGGGAAAGATTGAGGGCAGCAGGAGAAGGGGATGACAGAGGATGAGATGGTTGGATGACATCACTGACTCAATGGACATGAGTTTGTGTGGATTCCAGGAGTTGGTGATGGACAGGGAGTCCTGGCATGCTGTGGTTCATGAGCTCACAAAGAGTTGGTCATGACTGAGTGATTGAACTGACCTGAAGTTGTTGAATAGAGTTTCAGATTTCTTTCCTGTTTTTCTTTTGATTTTCTTTCATTTTGCTTTGGATGAGGAGTATTTTTGTTTTTCCTTAGATTATATTCCACTCTGAATGTAGAGTCATAATTCTGAATTTTAAAGCCACTTAAGTAATGTGTTCTTATGGGCAGCTGGTTACCAACTTGATGCAATTAGATTTATCAGTTTTGTTTTCTATTTGTTCAGTTCACTCAATCGTGTCCATCTCTTTGGAACGCCTCAGAATGCAGCTTGCCAGGCTTCTCTATGCATCACCAACTCCTGGAGCTTGCTTAAGCTCATGTCCATCGACTTGGTGATGACATCCAACCATCTAATCCTCTGTCTTCCCATCCTCCTCCTGCCTTCAATCTTTCCTAATATCAGGATCTTTTCCAATGAGTCAGCTCTTCCCATTAGGTGGGCAAATAATTGGAGCTTCAGCATCAGTTCTTCCAGTGAATATTCAGGACTGATTTATTTTAGGGTGGACTGGTTTGATCTCCTTGCAGTCCAAGAGACTCTCAAGAGTCTTCTCCACCACCATAGTTCAAAGGGAATATATGTGTGTCATTTGTCAGTGATGTCATATTTCCCCTGTTGGGATTTAACAACCAAAACTGAATTTAAACAATATGTAAAAATGAAGATTAAGTCACAGTGCCTCATCTACATACACTCGGCAACAGAAGATGCTCCTGTTTTATTCAGGGGACAGGCATGGATAGATCTCATGCAGGAATAGGCCCTTAAAGTCCTGGATGAGTCATTAAACATGATTGTCTTTACTTTGGCTGCCACAGTTGTTTTGTCTTTTTTGTTGGGAATACATTTAAAATTTTTTTTTTTTTTTGTATATTTGGTTTGGCAGACAATGTTTCATGGCATAGATCCTATGGGGAAATTATAGCAGAAATATATCCATTTATCTTCAGCACTTAAATTCATTGGTTTGTATGTCCCTGATGATCTTTCTTTATAAGTAGAAATGAAACACAGATGTTCAGTATGCATTCTGTCTCTTTGTAAATCAACCAACATGAATTAAATTCCTCTCTGTCCCCACTGCACTCCCAACTGTAGGTGAGAAATAAAAACCTGCAGAGACTGAAGGCTGATTCCAGCACATCGCTGTGGAGATTTTGTTCCTGCTGTTTTTTCAGGAAAAAAAAAAAAAATAGCTGCTAACATTAAAATCCATTCTGAAGGAGATCAGCCCTGGGATTTCTTTGGAAGGAATGATGCTAAAGCTGAAACTCCAGCACTTTTGCCACCTCATGTGAAGAGTTGACTCATTGGAAAAGACTCTGATGCTGAGAGGGATTGGGGGCAAGAAGAGGGGATGACAGAGGATGAGATGGCTGAATGGCATCACTGACTGGATGGACGTGAGTCTGAGTGAACTCCAGGAGTTGGTGATGGACAGGGAGGCCTGGCGTGCTGTGATTCATGGGGTCACAAAGAGTCAGACACAACTGAGCGACTGAACTGAACTGAACATTAAAATCAGTAGATTGTACATAAATATCCAAACTTCTGATTCTCTTGAAAACATGGCCAACTGAGTTGCTTTCCAGCATGGAGGAAGTGGAGGAAAGGCTGCTCCCAGTGGTAAGGCCTGTGCTGGCCAGGGTCCAACATGGAACCTAGTCTTAGTATCATTTCTCTTGCCTCCTGGGGCCAAGAGTTTGTGAGAGCTAGACTGCTAGCACTCTTAAGATAAAGACTAGTTTTGTCTTGATCACCTTTCACTTTGAAGCCTTTAACCCAGAACTCAGCACACACTTCTTCCTTGTATGTTTGTTGGATGATATAAAATATCTTGTGGATGCATATGACATTCTTCCAATACTGAAACCATGCAATTTAAGTACTGCTCTGCCCTAGATCTGTGATACAGACTGGCATCATAGGTGCCCCTGATGTCTGCCATTAGATCCACTGCCTAAAGCCAGTTGTATGCCCCTAGGCTGTCCCTAAAGTCTTCACTTTGCCCTTTGACAACTTATCTTCTTAACAATATCCTCTCCAACAAAGACAGCAATGCATATCTCATGAAGTGGCTAGGAAGATGACATGAAACCAAGAATGTTGAGCATGGCCCTTAGTATCCATTTTCATGATGTTCTTAGCAGTTTTTCCTCCAAGTAGGCAAGGTTCTCCATCTTTATAGATGTCCATGCAGATTGGTTTGATTTTCCAGCCAAGCTTCAAGGAAGAAATTACAGTTCAATTCTCTGTATTCTGAGAAGGTTCAAAGTCCA
Organism: Aepyceros melampus; assembly: GCA_006408695.1. Taxonomy (NCBI): domain Eukaryota; kingdom Metazoa; phylum Chordata; class Mammalia; order Artiodactyla; family Bovidae; genus Aepyceros; species Aepyceros melampus. The sequence goes on along the minus strand of SJXQ01004145.1, from coordinate 50,734 downwards.
CTCACCAAGGACAATGATGGAGGTAAAGATTTTATCTTGAGATTTGTGTTTTTTCAGATCTTTTAGTGGCCTAAAGGGGAAAACAACGCATGTCAGAACATATATAACTAGGAGCTTCCAGTCACCACTACATGCTAAGAACCTAAACTTTCCTGAGTACTTGGAGCCAGGAAAGAAGTATGAAGTGGCTTGTGCTCCTCGGGCTGGTGACCTTCTCAGAGTGCATAGTCATGTAAGTATGGGGACTGTAATCCACATGATATTCCTTTCTCGAATTTTTCTTTTCATCTGACTATTCTTCCACCCATCAGGTTTAAAAGGGAATGGAATATATCCCTGACAGTCTTAATGTTCAACTCTTACTTATTGATAAGTAACTTGCTATAGGAACTGTGGATCCCAAGGGTCTTGGTGTAGATTTGCATGGTTGCACAACTCTTGGGGTCCAGTCATCTCATGATCTATTGAAAATAGAACTCCTTGCAACTGTTCAGTGCACAGTCTATGCAGATGTCGATGTGGTCCTGTGGAATAGCACTTTTCTACATTTTATTCAACATGTCTTCTTTTCTCCCTGTCTACTTCAGTGTGTATATGTCTTGTCTGCATCTCTGTATCACTGTCATTTATCTCTCCTTCTCTTTGGAAGTCTCTGTGAGTGTATTTCTCTCTGGGCTGTTTTCTTTTAATTTTTCATTTGACTCATCCTTCCTTCTCGAGCCTCTAAATTTTCCTAACTAACTTTTTCCCTATCTCCTTGATTCTTCTTTGAAGTCTCAATTCTCTTTCAACTTGGAGATAGATACACTGTTTTATGTGCACTGTTTCATATCTGACAAGCAGTGTGACCCAAGCCAACTCATAAACCTCTTGCATTTCAAACCGCTTTGTTGTAAAAGAGAATAAGAGTCCCCCTTCTACCTCCTTCCCTGAGCTTCTATGAGAAGGACACATGAGATGGCAACAGCAATGCTAATGGCTGTCATTGTTGAGACTTCTTATTTCTCACATACCTTATATCCATCACTTCACTTATCACCAAAATATTCTATTTGGAGGGTTTGAATTGTTACATTCCACCATTTTACCGAGGGGGAGACTGAGACCTCACATGGTCATATGGCTTACCCAAGATTGCAGAAAAGAACCTGTATTCAAACCTGTGTCTTTACCATGTTATATGCATAAAATTCTGATAATAAAGTGACTCATAAAAATGATTGGAAAATACACAGTGCCGTTGCAATGACAATATACCTTAACACTGAAAGCTAATTGTAGCTTCTTTGTTTTCTTTGTCAAACGCTCGGTGAAAGAATACCTCTAACAAAAGTGAAGACCATGAGAAAAACCCTCAGTGAAAAAAGCATGCTGAACAATTTCCTGAAGGAACATGCTTATAGACTGTCCCAGATTTCTTCTCGTGGCTCAAATCTAACTATTCTTCCCCTAAGGAACATCATGGATGTGAGTGTATTGGGGATGGGACTCCACAGCACCTCCTGGTGCTCTAGCCTAGCACTGGGGCTCACCTGGAGGTGCCAAGTGGGATGTTGGGGTTGTGACTCCTACAGGAGGCAGAAACTCTGGGAAACAGGGACCCCACCCAGAGAAGAAGGCACCTCGTCCTCAACTCTTGATCTTGGTGACAGGACCCAGCAATGACCAGGTGACAGGTAAACATCCATTTCTGTGTCAAACATGTGTCATTAGTTTGAGGGAGATTGTTCCTTCTGAACTAAGTGAGCCACTGAGTCACAGATGAAGAGTGAACCATCACTGATCAAAAGGTAGAACCAACCAACTGCCAAGCAATTGTGAATCCCCAGGCAGAAGAATTCAGTTTCCACAGATGCAAGAACCACAGCAGTAAAAAGTTACTGAACCTGTATTCCATGTAAGGCCATAAGAATCTAACACTGTGTTTACTGTATTTAGATTAAAAAGGGGGCTTATTTTGTCTTCAAGAATGCCCATGAAAGCCTGAGAGATAGGCAAAGAGTAAATGCATGTCACGAAAGGATCATCTGTGTGGTGCTGATTGGATGTCATCTGAGTTTAGAAAGAGTGGCTGACTTTGTTCAAGAAGGACCTCTTGGAGAAGGGGATGCTGAGGCTGGGTTTGAAGAGACTACAGAGCTTCTCAAATGAAGGCACTAGGACTCTCCTGGGTGTCCAGTGGTCCTGGCAGCTCAGTGGTTATGCCTCTGGGTTTCCAATGCAGGAGGTACCACTTCAACGCCTGGTCATAGAGTCAATATCCTGCATACCATGTAGCACAGAGAAAAAAAAATCAAATGCAAGCACCCCTGTGATCAAAGGCTTTGAGCTGCACAGTGATTCAAAAGTAATCCCAAGAGATATGTGACACCCAGAGGGAGGCAACGGTGTGGGAATAGAGTAGCCAGTTGAGGGCTAACCCACTCCCTCCTTTTCTCTGTAGATGGTCTATGTGGGTAACATCACCATTGGAACACCCCCTCAGGAATTCCAGGTTGTCTTTGACACAGGCTCATCTGAGTTGTGGGTGCCTTCCATCTTTTGCCCCAGTCCAGCCTGTTGTGAGTACACACATCCTATACCTGGCCACCTTTCACTTGCCCTGCTGCCCTGTTTCCACCCTTGGCAACTGATGACACTCATCCTTGTGTCTGCAGCTACACACATTAGGTTCCGACATCTTGAATCTTCCACCTTCCGACCTACCCAAAAGACCTTCAGCGTCATCTATGGATCTGGGAGCATGATGGGATTTCTTGCTTATGACACTGTTCGGGTAATGTGTAAACAGAAGCTGAGTCAGGGCTGACTATGGAGTGACCACTGCTTGCAAAACAGAGGCAGGACCATCTGGCAGCATCATTCCTAGCCTAACTCCCATAGATATTGGCCATCTTACCCACAGGATCCTGTCCCTGGGGAGGCAGTGCCCATGGTGACACATGAGCAAACAGATTAGCTAACCCAGAGAGTGGCTTGAGGTGTGGACTTGCAGCTTCTCTGCCCATGAGCAGTTCAAGGTTCATTTTGCTGGGAGAGAGAAGAGAGGGAAAAAGCACCCACTTTTATATTCTGAGACACTGTTCCACTGTTACACTGTTAAGGTAATAACTGGTTTAATCCTGCAACAATCCCACACAGCAGGTGATCTTATTAGCGCATGAGACATATGAGGAAACTGAGGTGCAGACAGCAAGGGTCTTGTTGAGGCCACACATGTGGTAAGTGGTGGAGCTGGGCTGGCTTTTCAGGCCTGAAGTTGCTGTGAGGTGATTGGGACAGGACAAAATTGATCTGGGGACACTAGGGGCAGTCAAGGGAACCGGTATTCAGAGTGGGAAATTGGAGACCTCAGATGTCAGGGGGTCTGATAAATGAGTTCCCACTCTAGGGGACCCTTAAGAGTCTAATAAACCTATGGCCTGCCTCCTCGAAAGTACTTGAGTAGTTCCCCTCTCTCTCTTTCTCTCTCATACACACTCACACAAATACACACATATCCCCAGAAGTGGACTCCCCGGGCAGTAATTTCATAGAACCCTGCAAGCAAGATTGTGTTTTCAGCTTCTGTCTTCCTGGACAGATGCAGAATCCACAGTACCTTACAGAGAATGCAGTTCATTCCTGTCATTAGGTCATAGTGATGCCAAAAAGAAGGCTACCTTGTCTTGACTCATTTTGTCCACAAGGCGGCACCAATCGGTCCTGGCCTGACTCTTGGTTGCCACACCTGTACAGAAGCCATGAGGCCAATTTGATTCACTCAGGTGGTGTTTTTCAGAGGCGCAGATGTTTTAAAATCCAAAGCCTCTCACAGATTGAACCCAAATTTCCCTTCCAGTTTGGTTTAACCATCTGAGGTCCACCAAAGACACAGAACAGCTTCAATTCTTCTCTGAGGATCTAATGGCAATGCACCCCAGCCCAGTCTTAGCCCCACTTCATGTATCTGTAAGTGGGAACACTCTTCTCTCCCACAGATTGGGGACCTTCTAAGTACTGATCAGGAATTCGGACTAAGTCTGGCAGAATACGGGTTTGAGCATGAACCTTTTGATGGTGTCTTGGGCTTGAACTACCCTGACATGTCCTTCATAAGAACCATACCCATCTTCGACAACCTGAAGAATCAAGGTGCCATTTCTGAGCCTGTTTTTGCCTTCTACTTGGGCAAGTAAGTCTGAGATGGACAATCCTTTTCTCCAAATTAGCTGTAACATGCTTTCAGTTCCATGAAAATTATAGAACACTTGATAAAGAAGTATCCTGAGAGATAATCAAACCCAGGATAACTATGGCCCCAGGGCCCTACTTGGATTCACTGCCAGCTTTTATGAATAAAGTTTTATTGGAACACAACCCTGCTCCTGGGCTCAAGACCAGTAACTTGGTCTAGGAGGGTGATTGAGAGGGATAGCTAATGGAAGGCAACAGGAAAATTGTTGGAGGTTAAGGCAATAGGATTTGCTTATGAATTTGATAAGGAAGGAAGGAGAAGGATGGTGGATATCTTTCCTTCCTCATTAGCATTTCACCGGGAGCCCAGGACCAGCTACCCAATTTGCAGGAGCCTGTGAAAAATGAAAGTGTGGGATGCAAAACAAAAGCGTGGGACCCCTTGTGCAAGAAATATTAAGCATTTCAAGACAGGGTGAGCAGAGGTGGGGTCCCTTCTGAGTGTGGGGCCATTGGACAGTAGAGTTCACAGGCCAGCAGGGCCAACTCTGGGTGACCTGGACCCACACACTTAGCGCTCCCAGGCCTTGATTTTCCTGATAAATGACAAGCTGGACAAAGGGAAAGTAAAAATGCTTTAGCACCCTGTTCTTTGAAGATATCTGAATATTCATGTAACAGGAGGTCCAGGGCCTCTTCAGAAGACATAGTGGGTGGAGCCCAGGCAGATGATTCAGCTTCTAACCTCCTCTGTGTCACTCATTAGCCAGCAACTGACCTCAGTCTGGATCTCAATCACTCCTAGCCTCAATTTCCGCATCTGTAAATGGGGACCTTATTGGGTAGACAAGGCCTTGATGGGTAGACAAGCACAGCTCTCAGACAGTTCCATCGTTACTGTCCTCCAAGGATCCCCACCCCCTCTTCTCTCTACACATGCAGGGCAAAGGGCAGTGTGGTGATGTTTGGTGGGGTGGACCACCACTATTACAGGGGAGAGCTCAACTGGGTACCATTGATCCACGCAGGCGACTGGAGGGTACACATGGACCGGTAAGTCTCTCCCTCTGAGGGTCAGCCCAGTGATGCTCCCACTATTGTACATGGACACAGGCACACACACACACAAATGCATTCTAAGACACACAGTCACACAGACATATACACCACCCACAGCAACACAGACACACAGACACAGGGAAACACAGAAGCAGACACATATAAACATACACAGAGACACATAAAAATATGCATAGCTAGTCAGAGACTCACAACACACACAGAGAGACATAAAAACACATATACAAACATAGATACAAAAACAACCCATGGGTTCATAATCACCACAGGCCTTCTGACCAGGGCTGTGACCAGGGTTTTAAAAGGGTCCAGAGAGGTCTGTGCAGCTGGGAGAGGGCTGCACCCACTGCCCTATGAGGCATGGAGCATGGTTAGAGGACTCTACAGTGTGGTGAACAGAGGATCAGGGAGAATTTCACCAGCCTTGACAGAGTTATAAGATGATCAACTGTCCGGGCTAATTGGGACCAAGGAAGTTCTCAGTACAGATAAATGTCAGTTTAAAAACAGGGAAAGCCCTGAGAAAATGGGGGAAACTGGTCTCCTTAGGGAGCAGCTACCCAGCAGTGGAGAGAGGTTGGCTGCAGTCTTACCACATGAAAGAAACTAATTAAAAAGACACCCCACATACCTGGGCACACAGTGGGGCAGGGGCTATAACAGAGAATCAGGAAGGTGGGATCCAGGACTGACCTGAGGACAAGAAACATACTTGATAGGATTCTGTGTGATACCCTCAGACAAAAGCTGACCTGTCCTTTAGAGTTTCTGTGGGCTAGTCATGTATTTCCTGGCCAGGGTCTCAGGGTCTGAGCTGGCTGTAGGAGCAGGGCTGGGAGACACCCTCTCCCAGAGGAGCCCCTCTCTCCCCTTACTGTGAGAATCTGCTGCCCCTGCGAATCTCCATCTTCACTCTGCAGTTGACCCATTGTTTGTTCCCCACCAGATACAGCTCTCTGGATGACTTTCATTCATTAATTTTACAGTCTTCATTCACTCAGTCAACACAGAAACATTGTGCATCCACTGTGTGCCAGACACTTTAGGGAGGCAATGAGAATAAAACTCGCCCTCACATCTCAGAAGGCAGATGTACAAGAAATGACTCACCCACACAGTGAACTATCATTTTGGTACATGCTAGACATGAGGAAGGGTCTACAGAAAGTGACCAGACAGGAGACTAATAAACACTGGGAGAAAAACTTCCCTGAAAACAATACAATTAAGCTGGAATCTGGAAGATGAGAAGAAATTTGCTAGTCAAAGGGGAGGGAGCTCTTCTAGGAAGGAAGACCAGTTTGTGTCAAGGTGCAAAAGATCCTGGTGTTTTCAAGTACTGAATTCGAGGATATAAAGAAAGGTGCTGTGTTGAAAGCAAAGGAAAAGAAAGCAAGAGACAAAGGGCTGTTTAGGAGACAGTCGGGAAGGGGGCAGCTCTGAGGAGACTCAGAGTTACCTTGATGCCCACTTTCCCTGTCTCTCAGCATCACCATGAAAAGAAAGGTTATTGCTTGTTCTGGTGGCTGCGAGGCCGTTGTGGACACTGGGACATCACTGATCCTTGGCCCAAGAAGACTGATCAATAACATCCAGAAGCTCATCAGTGCCACGCCACGGGGTTCTGAGGTGAAGGGTCATGCCCCAGGGTCATTCCCTGTCTTCACACAAACAAGGATCTCCAGGGCCAACCTCTCTCCCTCTCTCTAACAGCACTACGTTTCATGTTTTGCTGCCTATACTCTGCCCTCTATTATCTTCACCATCAATGGCATCAACTACCCAGTGCCAGCTCGAGCCTATATCTTCAAGGTGAGGCTGATCTTCAGTGTTGCCTTAAGTTCTGTATATTATTTTTCTTATTCATTTTCATTTGGTTTATCACTGAATATTGAATATAGTTCCTTATGCTCTACAGTAGGACTTTGTTGTTTATCATTCCTGTTTCCCCAACTCCCAGTCCTCCCCTCCCCAACAGCCTTCCTCATGGCAACCTCATGTCTTGGACCTTTTTGGTTTTGGATGAATTCTCATATCCCCTGCTGCTGAGAAAACCCCTTGATACTTACCAAAAGAGGGAAATAAAATGAAGAATTGTGCTGGGTCTGGGTATTGGGGAAGTTGTAGGTAAGAGCTCAGGCTGACTGGTGTGTGTCTCTGACTCCCCCAGGATTCTAGAGGCCACTGCTTTACCACATTTAAAGAGAACACAGTGAGTACATCTACAGAGACCTGGATCCTGGGTGACGTCTTCCTGAGGCTGTATTTCTCGGTGTATGATCGAGGAAATGACAGGATTGGCCTGGCACAGGCAGTGTAAATGCTTGGAGTGGTTCAGGAATCGGTAAGGCTGCTCTGAGCAAACACTCACTCACACTTAGGGCACTCCTGCCCAGAATGCTGGTGAACTATATTTGGTGGTCTGCACACCCTGTTCTCAATAAAGAATAAAGGGTTTCACTCTTAACGGTGCTGAAATAAATGGGTGCCTCTGTTTGGTCTGGGAGGTGTAAAATGATCAAGAAGGATCTAGAACAAAGTTTGAATCACATTTGAGAGGAGACCACTCCAACTGGATTTACGGAAAGTGGAGACTCATTGAAATGATTCTGGGAATCCAGGACACAAGAATCAGAACAAATACAAAAATCTCAGTGACTGGAACCAAGAAATCAGATGTCATCAGTTTTCTCTTTCTCACTCTCACTCTTTCCCTTTCCTCTTCTTTGAAGGTCTTAGCTTGACAAATTTCTTCCTTAAGACTTCTACACCTAATATGGGAGTTAGCTACCTGCCTTGTGTTTTATATCCCAAAGGCATCTCTTAGTAAGGAAAGAAGCTTGAAGCCATCAGAGTTCAAGGGTGTTCTCTGAATGACCCACCTCACTTCACATGTGCCACCCTAGATCAGCCATCCTGGCAGGGAAATGTGGCCCCATGATTGACTTTACATGGTCATTGGCCTGACCCAGCAGCATACATGATTGCAGTTTCCTCCGGCACTACATGACTGAAGCTGGGGAGAGGCAGCCCAAGGATAGTGACTTGTTTTTTCTTTGTGATTACGTGTATGGCAGCAAAACAGGCTTCTCTTACTTTCACTATTTCGTGGAGGTTCCTCAAACTCATGTCCATTGAGTCAGTGATGCCATCTCACCATCTCATCCTTTTGATCCCTCTCCTTCTGCCCAGTCTTTCCCAGCATTGGTGTCTCTTCCAATGAGCTGGGTCTTCACATCAGATGGCCTAAGTGTTGGAGCTTCATCTTCAGCATCTGTCCTTCCATTGAATATTGCTCTACCACTTCCAAAACAAAACTCATTTTCCAATCACCTAACAAAATTGAGCATTGATAAAGTTTAATTGAACAGGGATCTTGTCTTCTGGGAAATCCCAGCACTGCCGCCCTGCCGTTCTCTTACCATTCTCTCCACCTGGCATAGAATTGCTTCCCTACAGCTTCTCCAGCTTGAAACCACCTGCCAATTTATCCTTGTCAGCTATCCAGGAATTGTCCCTTCTCCTTCCCCAAAGACTTTTGCCTGCTCCCTGATTGTCTTCTATACATCAGTTCAGTTCAGTCTTTCAGTTCAGTTCAGTTCAGTCATTCAGTCATGTCCGAATCTTTGCGACTCGGTGAATCACAGCACGCCAGGCCTCCCTGTCCATCACCATCTCCCAGAGTTCATTCAAACATGTCCATCGAGTCAGTGATGCCATCCAGGCACCTCATCCTCTGTTGTCCTCTCTTCCTCCTGCCCCCAATCCCTCCCAGCATCAGAGTCTTTTCCAATGAGTCAACTCTTTGCATGAGGTGGCCAAAGTACTGGAGTTTCAGCTTCAGCATCATTCCTTCCATTCCTTCCAGAACACCCAGGGCTGATCTCCTTGAGAATAGACTGATTGGATCTCCTTGCAATCCAAGGGACTCTCATGAGTCTTCTTCAATGCCACAATTCAAAAGCATCAATTCTGTGGCGCTCAGCTTTCTTCACAGTCCAACTCTCACATCTATACAGGACCACTGGAAAAACTATAGCCTTGACTAGATGGACCTTTGTAGGCACAGTAATGTCTCTGCTTTTGAATATGCTATCTAGGTGGGTCATAACTTTCCTTCCAAGGAGTAAGTGTCTTTTAATTTCATGGCTGCAGTCACCGTCTAGTGATTTTGGAGCCCCCCCCCCCACCCGCAGAAAAAGTCTGACACTGTTTCCACTGTTTGCCCATCTATTTCTCAGTCATGTCCAACTCTTTCCTATATCATGGGGTGAAGCACGCAAGGCTCCCTGTCCATCACAAACTCCCAGAACTTGCTCAAACTCATGCTTATCAAGTCGGTGATGCCACCCAACAATTTCATCTTCTGTCTTCCACTTTGCCTCCTACCTTTAATCTTTCCCAGCATTGGGGTCTTTTCTAACGAGTCAGTTCTGCCCATCAGGTGGCCAAAGTATTGGAGGTTAGCTTCAGCATCAGTCCTTCCAATGAATATTCAGGACTGGTTTCCTTTAGGATGGACTGGTTGGATCTCCTTGCAGTCAAGGGACTCTCAAGAGTCTCACCACAGTTCAAAAGCATTAGTTCTTTGGTGCTCAGCTTTCTTTATGGTCCAGCTCTAACATCCAGTCACGACTTCTCTCAAAACCATAGCTTTGACTGTACAGGTCTTTGCTGGTAAAGTAATGTCTCTGCTTTTTAGTATGCTGTCAAGGTTTTTCAAAGCTTTTCTCCCAAGGAACATTGGTCTTCTTCTTTTTTTTTTTTTTTTCCACAGCTGCAGTCACTGTCTGCAGTGACTTTGGAGCTGAAGAATATAAAGTCTCTCTCTGATTTCATTGTTTCTGCAGGTATTTTCCATGAAATAATGGAACTGGATGCAATGATCTTCATTTTTTTATCTGTACTTACCACATCAAGACCATCCCCAAGAAAGAGAAATGCAAAAAGGCAAAATGGTTGTCTGAGGAGGCCTTACAAATAACTTAGAAAAGAAGAGAACCAAAAGGCAAAGGAGAAAAGAAAGACATACCCATCTGAATGCAGAGTTCCACTGAATAGCAAGGAGGGATTACAAGGGGGCGGGGAAGGTCCTTCCTAAGTGATCAGTGCGAAGAAATAGAGGAAAACAGCACAAGGGGAAAGACCAGAGATCTCTTCAAGAAAATTACAGATAGGGAGGGAATATTTCATGCAAAGATGGGCACAATAAAGGACAAAAATTATATGGATCTAACAGAAGGAAAAGATAATAAGAAGAGGTTGAAAATATATATAGAGAACTGTACAAAAAAGATATTACTGACCGAGATAACCACGATGGTGTGATCACTCACCTAGAGTGAGTGAAATGCAAATCAAGTGGGCCTTCAGAAGCATCACTATGAGCAAAGCTAGTGGAGGTGACGGAATTGCAATTGAGCTATTTCAAATCCTAAAACATGATGCTGTTAAAGTGCTGGACTCAATGTGCCCACAAATGTGGGAAAACTCAGCAGTGGCCACAGGACGGGAAAGGTCGTTTTCATTGCAATCCCAAAGAAAGGCGATTTCAAAGAATGTTCGTTACCACACAATTGCACTCATCTCACCTGCTACCAAAGTAATTTCTCCAAGAAAGTCTTCAATAGTACATGAACTGTGAAATTCCATATGTTCAAGCTGGATTGAGAAAAGGCAGAGGAACCAGAGATCAAATTGCCAACATCCGTTGGACCATAGAAAAAGCAAAAGAATTGCAGATAAACACCTACTTCTGCTTTACTGACCATGCAAAAGCCTCACTGTGTGGATCATAACAAACTGTGGGAAACTGTGGAAATACCAAACCATCTTATCTGCCTTCTGAGAAATGTGTATGCAGGTCAAGAAGCAACAGTTAGAACTGAACATGGAACAATAGACTGGTTCCAAATCAGGAAAGGCGTATCTCGGGGTTGTATAATGTCACCGTGCTTATTAAACTTATATGCAGAGTACATCATGAAAAATGCACAACTGGATGAAGCACAAACTGGAATCAAGATTGCCAGGAGAAATATCAATAACCTCAGATATGCAGATGACACCACCCTCATAGCAGAAAGTGAAGAGGAACTAAAGAGCCTCTTGATGAAAGTGAAAGAGGAGAGTGAAACATCTGGCTTAAACTTCACATAAAGAAAATGAAGATCATGGCATTTGGTCCCATTACTTCATGGCAAATACATGGGGAAACAATGGAAACAGTGAGAGACTTTATTTGGGGGCCTTCAAAATCACTGCAGATGATGACTGCAGCCATGAAGTTAAAAGATGCTTGCTCATTTGAAGAAAAGCTCTGACAAACTTAGCAGCATTTTTTAAATAAAATTTATTTATTTTAATTGGAGGCTAATTACTTTACAATGTTTTATTGGTGTTGCCGTACATCAGCATGATTCCGCCACGGGTGTACACATGTTCCCCATCTTGAACCCCTCTCCCACCTCCCTCCCCATATCATCCTTCTGGATCATCCTCATGCATGAGCCCCAAGCATCCTGTATCATAAGCAGAGACATTACTTTGCTGAAAATGCTCAGTATAATCAAAGCTATGATTTTTCAGTTGTCATGAATGGATGTGACAGTTGCACCATAAAGAATGGTGAGCAATGAAGAATTGATGGTTTTGAACTGTGATGTTGGACAAGACTCTTGAGAGTCCCTTGGACTGCAAGGAGATCCAACCAGTCAATCCTAAAGGAAATCAATCCTAAATATTCATTGGAAGGACTGATGCTGAACCTGAAGATCCAATAATTTGGCCAACTGATGTGAAGAACTGACTCATTAAAAAAGACCCTGTTGTTTTGAAAGATTGAAGGCAGGAGGAGCTTTGTTTCAGTGGGAGAGGAAAATCAAGTTTATCTTGCTAAAGTTATGGTTGTCTTAGTTTTTAGCAATGTACATCCAAATTTAATCCTGATACTACTATGTGATTAATATGGTATAGCTTTATTATTTTATTGAGTTTAATGAATATATTTATATTGTACATTTCTCTTATTTTTTATTTTATAAATTGATTCATAAACCACAAGTATATCTAAATTGTATAACTGCAAAATTATAAGTAAAGCATTCTTTCTATAGATTTTGAATTTTTATACTTTCTTATCTTCTTTCCTTTCTTGTTTTCTCCATATTTGTACAGCCTGGGCCATTTCCTCTCTTATAACCTCATCCATACCCATATCTGCAAGCCAAAACAGGCTGAGAGCTGGGTGGGGAGAACCAAAGAAGAATGAATTACAGGGACATGAATGAAGGGTGGTGGCCCTTGTTATTCATCATGAATGTTCTTCAGTAGGATCACATTCCCCTGCCCTTCTGTGTACTCACCACCCTCCAGGTTTGCCATGACCATGGAAGATACTTCGGCCAGTGGAATTTGGGTAGAGGTGATATGTCACTTCCAAATGGAAGTATTATTTTCTGTCCTACTAGCTGGAATGCAGATGTAATGACAGGAGCTGGAGCAGCCATATTAAACCAGAGGTAAGTAGCAGAGGTGGAAGATTTGATAAGAAAGAAGTGGGTCTCCATCTCTGGCGAGAGACCTGCACTAACATTATATGAAAGCGAATGAAATTTTATTGTATTTAAGACAATGTTATTTAGAGTTTGATTACAATAGTTGAACCTGTAACCTAGCACTCATAATAGAACAACTGATCTTTGTGTTAGCCTTGTTTTGACATTAGAGTCTGGTATAATGAGACAAGATCTACTGACGTATACTTACAAGTGAGTCAAGTGACAGCCCTGCCCTCAGGAAGCTGTGGGCTAGTGTGGGTTTCAGAAATTACAAAGCAAATACAAAGCCGCATGACATGGACAGCTTCAAGATGCTGTAGAAACACTTGGGAGGGGAACATAAATCAGTCCTGATCTCTGGAGGTTGCCTGAATTAGGGGAAAAGCTTATGTCAGTCTCTTCATAAATAGGCCATGGTGCCAAGTTTCATGTAAAAGTGATTTATTTCAAATTTTTTCCAGAGGATTTTGTTTTTTGATCTAGTGTTAAGATATGCATTTGAGACATGGTTTGGGAAGATTGCAAATGCCCCAGGGCAACTAAGCTGGTGAGCCACAACTACTGAGCCTGGGTGCCCTAAAGCCTGTGATCTGCATCAAGAGAAACACAGGATTGAAAAGCCAGTGCCCTGCCATTACAGAGTAGCCCCTCCTCACTGCAAATAGAGAAGCCCTGAGCAGCAATGAAGACCTAATGCAGCCAAATTAAAAAAAAAAAAAATTCTCCCAGAGAAACCAATGAGGTCTCAGGGGAAGCAGGACATGAAAATGGGTGAAACCAGTCTTGGTCTGATTTCATGCAAGTCATGGAGAGGGAAGCTACAGCCTGTTTTCACAGGGAACTTGGGACACAAGTTGTGCCTCAAACATGCCCCAACCCAAGGCTAGGCAGCTGGGATTTCACTCTCCCACTAGCACCTCCCTCTCATCCCTCAACTAACACCCAGCTGGTGTCTCCAAGCCCTTGTATTAGATCCTCCAAAGACAAATCATAGGTGACACGAGAAGCAAAAGGACAACAAAGCTCAGGAAAATACAACCTCAGATATTGTCAAGATTTCCGCACCCACTCGCCATCTCCAGCAAAATATCTGGAATCGTGTGAATCTAAAGAACCCCATTGATCTCTAGACGTAACTGTTTGTTTTTTGTTGTTGTTGTTGTTTTTTAGATTTTATTTATTTATTTATTTTCATTGGAGACTAATTACTTTAAAATATTGTAGTTATTTTTGCCATACATTTACATGAATCACCCATGAGTGTGTATCTGTTCCCCATCCTGAACCCCCTCCCACCTCCCTCTGTATCCCATTTCTCAGGGTCATTCCAGTGCACCAGCCCTGAGCACCCTGTCTCATGCATCAAACCTAGACTGGTGATCTGTTTCATATATGATAATATACATGTTTCAGTGCTATTCTGTCAGATCATCCCACCCTCATCTTCTCCCATAGATTCCAAAAGACTGTTCTATACATCTGTGTCTCTTTTGCTATCTCGCACACAGGGTTATCATTACCATCTTTCTAAATTCCATATATATGTCTTAGTATACTGTATTGGTGTTTTTCTTTCTGGCTTACTTCACTCTGTATGATAGGCTCCAGTTTCATCCACCTCATTAGAACTGATTCAAATGTATTCTTTTTAACGGCTGAGTAATATTCCATTGTGCATATGTACCACAGCTTACTTAGCCATTCATCTGACAATGGACATCTAGGTTGCTTCCATGTCCTGGCTATTATAAACAGTGCTTCAGTGAATATTGGGGTACACATGTCTCTTCCAATTCTGGTTTCCTCAGTGTATATGCCCAGTAGTGGGATTGCTGGGTCATAAGGCAATTCTATTTCCAGTTTTTTGGTTTTTGTTTTTAATTTTTATTTTTACTTTATTTTGCTTTACAATACTGTATTGGTTTTGCCATACATTGACATGAATCCGCCATGGGTGTACATGAGTTCCCAATCCTGACACCCCCCCTCCCACCTCCCACCCCATATCATCTCTCTGGATCTTCCCCGTGCACCAGCCCCAAGCATTCTGTATCTTGCATCAATCATAGACTGGCAATTCATTTCTTACATGAAGTATACATGTTTCAATGCCATTATCCCAAATCATCCCACCCTCTCCACACTGTTCTCCCTAGTGGCTGTACTAGTTTGCATTCCCACCAACAGTGTAAGAGGATTCCCTTTTCCCCACACCCTCTCCAGCATTTGTTGTTTGTAGACTTTTGGATAGCAGCCATTCTGACTCATGTGAAATGTTACCTTATTGTGGTCTTGATTTGCATTTCTCTGATAATGAGTGATGTTAAGTATCTTTTCATGTGTTTCTTAGCCATCCGTATGTCTTCTTTGGAGAAATGTCTACTTAGTTCTTTGGCCCACTTTTTTTTTTTTTTTTACCAGTAAATATCATTTTACTTTATCTGAGAATAAGAGTTCTAAAACAGAGACACAATACTCACAAGGGCCATACAATTACCAAATAAAGTTCAGAGATTTTTAATAGTCCTTTTTACTTTTAGACTGTATTCCACAAATGATGGCAGGCCAGTTATTATGTATAGGAATCATGGAATCATTTCCTCCCCATGGCTATGTAAGTTCTTAGCTAATGAAGTTTGATCCAGCTGTTTGTTGGGATTCCAGCTGCTGACAGTTTAAAGCTCTTAGTGGTTGTGGCTTTGGGCCACAACAGAGAAGGGTCTACTGTACTTTGAGATTACAGAAAAGATTCAACTCCATCTCCAGAATTCTACAAAACAATTCTATTTCACAATCATGTGATCAATGATTA
>SJXQ01004145.1:0-34886 GCA_006408695.1 Aepyceros melampus | reverse complement strand
AACTGATTCAAATGTATTCTTTTTAATAGCTGAGTAATACTCCATTGTGTATATGTACCACAGCTTTCTTATCCATTCATCTGCTGATGGACATCTAGGTTGCTTCCATGTCCTGGCTATTACAAACAGTGCCGCGATGAACATTGGGGTACACGTGTCTCTTTCAATTCTGGTTTCCTCGGTGTGTATGCCCAGCAGTGGGATCGCTGGATCATAAGGCAGTTCTATTTGCAATTTTTTAAGGAATCTCCACACTGTTTTC
Organism: Aepyceros melampus; assembly: GCA_006408695.1. Classification (NCBI taxonomy): domain Eukaryota; kingdom Metazoa; phylum Chordata; class Mammalia; order Artiodactyla; family Bovidae; genus Aepyceros; species Aepyceros melampus. The sequence continues at coordinate 34,624 of SJXQ01004145.1, read as the reverse complement.
CATAGTGGCTGTACTAATTTGCATTCCCACCAACAGTGTAAGAGGGTTCCCTTTTCTCCACACCCTCTCCAGCATTTATTGCTTGTTGACTTTTGCATCGCAGCTATTCTGACTGGCGTGAAATGGTACCTCATTGTGATTTTGATTTGCATTTCTCTGATAATGAGTGATGTTGAACATCTTTTCATGTGTTTGTTAGCCATTCGTATGTCTTCTTTGGAGAAGTGGCCCACTTTTTGATTTGATCGTTTATTTTTCTGGAATTGAGCTGCAGAAGTTGCTTGTATACCTTTGAGATTATTTGTCAGTTGCTTCATTTGCTATTATTTTCTCCCATTCTGAAGGCTGTCTGTTCACTTTGCTTATAACTTCCTTCATTGTGCAAAAGTTTTTAAGTTTAAGTAGCTCACATTTATTTATTTTAGCTTTTGTTTCCATTTCTGTGGGAGATGGGTCATAGAGGATCCTGCTGTGATTTATGTCGGAGAGTGTTTTGCCTGTGTTTTCCCCTAGGAGTTTTATAGTTTCTGGTCTTATGCTTAGATCTTTAATCCATTTTGAGTTTATTTTTGTGTATAGTGTTAGAAACTGTTCTAGTTTCATTCTTTTACAAGTGGTTGACCAGTTTTCCCAGTACCACTTGTTGAAGAGATTGTCTTTTCTCCATTGTATATTCTTGCCTCCTTTGTCTAAGATAAGGTTTCCATAGGTGCATGGATTTATCTCTGGGCTTTCTATTTTGTTTCACTGATCTATATTTCTGTCTTTGTGCCAGCACCATATTGTCTTGATGACTGTGGCTTTGTAGTAGAGCCTGAAGTCGGGCAGGTTGATTCCTCCTGTTCCATTCTTCTTTCTCATGATTGCTTTGGCTATTTGAGGTTTTTTGTATTTCCACACAAATTGTGAAATTATTTGTTCAGTTCTGTGAAAAATACCATTCGTAGCTGATAGGGATTGCATTGAATCTATAGATTGCTTAGGGTAGTATAATCATTTTCACTATATTGATTCTTCTGATCCACGAACATGGTATATTTTTCCATCTATTTGTGTCCTCTTTGATTTCTTTCACCAGTGTTTTATAGTTTTCTATATATAGGTCTTTTGTTTCTTTAGGCAGATGTGTTCCTAAATATTTTATTCTTTTCATTGCAATGGTGAATGGGATTGTTTCCTTAATTTCTCTTTCTGTTTTCTCATTGTTAGTCTATAGGAATGCAAGGGATTTCTGTGTGCTAATTTTATATCCTGCAACTTTACTATATTCATTGATTAGCTCTAGTAATTTTCCAGTGGAGTGTTTAGGGTTTTCTATGTAGAGGATCATGTCATCTGCCAACAGTGAGATTTTTACTTCTGCTTTTTCAATCTGGATTCCTTTTATTTCTTTTTCTGCTCTGATTGCTGTGGCTAAAACTTCCAAAACTATGTTAAATAGTAGTGGTGAAAGTGGATACCCTTGACTTGTTCCTGACTTTAGGGAAAATGCTTTCAATTATTCACCATTGAGGATAATGTTTGCTGTGGGTTTGTCACATATAGCTTTCATTATATTGAGGTATGTTCCTTCTATTCCTGTTTTCTGTAGGGTTTTTATCATAAATAGATGTTGAATTTTGTCAAAGGCTTTCTCTGCATCTATTGAAATAATCATATGGTTTTATCTTTTAATTTGTTAATGTCATGTATCACACTGATTTATTTGCAGATATTAAAGAATCCTTGCATCCCTGGGATAAAGCCCACTTGGTCATGATGTATGATCTTTCTAATATGTTGTTGGATTCTGTTTGCTAGAATTTTGTTAAGGATTTTTGTATCTATGTACAACAGTGATATTAGCCTGTAGTTTTCTTTTTTGTGACATCTTTGGTTTTGGTATTAGGGTGATGGTGGCCATGTAGAATGAGTTTGGAAGTTTACCTTCCTCTGAAATTTTATGGAAGAGTTTGAGTAAGATAGGTATTACTCTTCTCTAAATTTTTGGTAGAATTCAGCTGTGAAGCTGTCTGGTCCTGGGCTTTTGTTTGCTGGAAGATTCTGATTACAGTTTCAATTTCCGTGCTTGTGATGGGTCTGTTAAGATCTTCTAGTTCTTCCTGGTTAAATTTTGGAAAGGAATTTGTCCATTTCTTCCAAGTTGTCCATTTTATTGGCATATAGTTGCTGATAGTAGTCTCTTATCATCCTTTGTATTTCTCTGTTGTCTGTTGTGATTTCTCCATTTTCATTTCTAATTTTGTTGATTTGATTCTTCTTCCTTTCTTTCTTGATGAGTCTGGCTAATGGTTTATCCATTTTATTTATCTTCTTAAGGAACCAGCTTTTAGCTTTATTGATTTTTGGTATGGTCTCCTTTGTTTCTTTTGCATTTATTTCTGTTTTAATTTTTATTATTTCTTTTCTTCTACTAACCCTGGACTCTTCATTTCTTCCTTTTCCAGTTTCTTTAGGTGTAGAGTTATGTCATTTATTTGACTTTTTCCTTGTTTCTTGAGGTAAGCCTGTTTTGCTATGAACCTTCCCCTTAGCACTGCTTTTACTGTGTCCCACAAGTTTTGGGTTGTTGTGTTTTCATTTTCATTCGTTTCTATGCATATTTTGATTTCCTTTTTGATTTCTTCTGTGACTTCTTGGTTATTCAGCAGAGTGTTTTTCAGCATCCATATGTTAGAATTATTAATAGTCATTTTCCCTGCGTTGGCATCTAATCTTACTGCATTGTGGTCAGAAAAGATGCTCGGAATGATTTCAATTTTTTTGAATTTACCAAGGCTATATTTATGCCCCACAATGTGATCTATCCTGGAGAAGGGTCCGTGTGTACTTGAGAAAAAGGTGAAATTCATTGTTTTGGTGTGAAATGCCCTATAAATATCAATTAGGTCTAACTGATCCATTGTATCACTTAAAGTTTGTGTTTTCTTGCTAATTTTCAGTTTTGTTGATCTATCCATAGGTGTGAGTGGGGTATTAAAGTCTCCCACTATATTATGTTATTGTTAATTTCTCCTTTCATACTTGTTAGCATTTGCCTTACATATTATGGTGCTCCTATTTGGGGTGCATATATATTTATAATTATTATATCTTCTTCTTAGATTGACCCTTTGATAATTAGGTAGTGTTCTTCTTTGTCTCTTTTCACAGCCTTTATTTCAAAGTCTATTTTTTCTGATATGAGTATTGCTACTCCTGCTTTCTTTTGGTTTCCATTTGTATGAAAATATCTTTTTCCAGCACTTCACTTTCAGTCTGTATGTGTCCCTTGTTTTGAGGAGGGTCTCTTATAGACAGCATATATAGGGGTCTTGTTTTTGTATCCATTCAGCCAGTCTTTGTCTTTTGGTTGGGGCATTCAACCCATTTACATTTTAGGTAATTATTGATAAGTATGATCCCGTTGTTTTGGGTTCGAGTTTATACACCTTTTCTGTGTTTCCTGTCTAGAGAAGATCCTTTAGCATTTGCCGAAGATCTGGTTTGGTGGTGCTGAATTCTCTCAGCTTCTGCTTGTCTGTAAAGCTTTTGATTTCTCCTTCATATTTGAATGAGATCCTTGCTGGGAAGAGTAATCTGGGTTGAAGGTTTTTTTCTCTTTCATCACTTTTAATATGTTCTGCCATTCCCTTCTGGCGTGAAGAGTTTCTACTGAGAGATCAGCTGCTATCCTTATGGGAATCCCCTTGTATGTTACTTGTTTAGCCAGGTGGGTAACAAAGCCAGAGCGTTTGGGTCTGATCGCTGCCCCTCCCTCCTGTTCAGCAGGAGCTCGTCTCCTGCACAAATGGGACATACAGGCCTCCATGTGAAGCAGAATTTGGCTGTGATGGCAGATTCCCATCACTGTCTGTGGTCTTTTCAAACCAAGCATCAGAAAGCAAGGCTGCAGGAGGGGGTGATGTTTGGGGCCCAGCACACCCACTGGCCCAGTGGCACCACACTGTCCATCATCCTTTTTCAGGCAGAGAATCCTCCCTCTAGACAAGAAAGGGGCTTTGTCCCCACCCCAGCCTGGCCCCCTGCCTCAGCATCTTTAAGCACCCAGAGTCCTGGGAGAGTCCTGAATTTCGGAGCACTCTGGCTCTGACCTAGGAGTGCTCCGGCTCTGAGCTGGGACTCAGGACTCAGCTTACACAGGCAGCATTACTACTCCCTGTCAGGAGTGAGGTTTCATCTCTGTCCCTCTTGAGAGGAGAGGAACATGCTCTGATCTTAACTACACGTGCGTTCATCTCTTCCCTATAAAACAACTCCAAGTCCCTGCGTTCTGCATCTAATCAGAAACCGTGTGCTGGGTGATTTTTAAAATATTACCCTCTAAGTACATATAGATGATGCCAAGAAGCCAGCCACTGTAAATTACCTCCTGCTCCCTGGACCGTGACATGGTTACTGTCACCAGGCAAGCCATTCACATAAAATCCCAAATGTCTCACCCTTTATCTTTCAATTTTACAAAATTTATTGATCTTCATAGCCATGAGAGGCAAGAGGAAATATATCTCAAGTTCATGTCTTTTATTACCTACCCAGCCGATCTTGTGAAAGGCTCAGACTTATCCTCCCATCCAGTCACCAGTGTTTACAGCAACTTTTAAACATGTCACTTTGCCTTTTGCTGACTTCTTCCCATGGTTTAGGACTCTTTGGGAGTTCTCTGAGTAACTCTGATTTCAGGACCAGAAGGAATAAATGGTTTAAGTTCTTTTGCAGCTCACTGGAAGAGAATTTGAAGCTCCCTTGAGGAGATTGTTAACCACGGACCACAGAAACCTAGGAAGCATTTCCCAAATTTACATCTTTCTCCATACGGGACTAAGGAGAGGAGCGCTCTCTGCCAAACAGATCCCCAGGCTCCCTGGTGTGCGTGTCTGCTGTGTCCCAAGGTTTGAGAAAACAGCATTCAATTGCATCTCCACTTGCCAAGGAAAAAGTTATTACTGATAAATGTGAAATGAAGAATTGGTTTCTTTAAACATGTACTTTAATGCTGAAGCTGAAGCTCCAATACTTTGGCCACCTGATGTAAAGAGCTGACTTGTTGGAAAAGACCTGGATGCTGGAAAAGATTGAGGGACAGAGGAGAAGGGGGCAACAGGGGATGAGATGGTTGGATGGCATCACTGACTTGATGTACATGAGTTTGAGCAAACTCCAGGAGATAGTGAAGAACAGGGAAGACTTGGGTGCTGCAGTCCATGAGGTCGCAAAGAGTTGGACACGGCTTAACGACTGAACAACCACCACCACAAAGGGAATGAAAGGTTGTTGTTGAAATCACGACGCCGGGATTCTTGGCCTCCGGAGGAGAAGAATTCAATCTGGGGCCAGAGACGAGGCTTGATCGCTCAGAGCTTTTGTGTAATAAAGTTTTATTAAAGTATAAAGGAGATAGAGAAAGCTTCTGACATAAGCATCAGAAGGGGGTAGAAAGAGTACCCGCTTGTTAGTGTTAGCAATGAAGTTATACACAGCTGGGAGGGATTGGGGGCAGGAGGAGAAGGGTACAACCGAGGATGAGATGGCTGGATGGCATCACGGACTCAATGGACATGAGTCTGAGTGAAATCTAGGAGTTCGTGATGGACAGAGAGGCCTGGCGTACTGCGATTCATGGGGTTGCAAAGAGTCGGACACAACTGAGCGACTGAACTGAACTTAACTGAAATCCAAAGAATGTCTGGAGGTTCTAAAGACCTCACCAGACCTACTCCCATAATTTACATTTTAAGATAACAGAATTAGTCAGAAGGTTTAATCCAGAGACTGTCCTCAGGCAGAATACATTGTTGTTATATAATCCTTGTAAAGAGCAGGTCTGTTCAGTTCAGTTCAGTTCAGTCGCTTGGTCGTGTCTGACTCTTTGCGACCCCATGAATCGCAGCACGCCAGGCCTCCCTGTCCATCACCAGTTCCCGGGGTTCACTCAGACTCACACCTATCGAGTCAGTGATGCCATCCAGCCATCTCATCCTTGGTCATCCCCTTCTCCTCCTGCCCCCAATCCCTCCCAGCATCAGGGTTTTTTCCAATGAGTCAACTCTTCGCATGAGGTGGCCAAAGTACTGGAGTTTCAGCTTTAGCATCATTCTTTCCAAAGAAATCCCAGGGTTGATCTCCTTCAGAATGGACTGGTTGGAAGAGCAGGTCTACTCCCATAATTTACAGGATTAGCCAGAAGGTTTAATCTAGAGACTGTCCTCAGGCAGAATATATTGTTGTTATATAATCCTGAGGAATGTAGAGAAGAAAAAAAGTTTGTCCTTTCTTCCTCCTTGAGAATTCCAGACCCCTCTCTCCTTGGGGACCCCTAGACTTCGTATTAACCTGCCTAGGAAATGACTCTCTCAATACGATGACCAACTGTCCAGGTTTACCCAGAGTAAGTTCTCATTACAGATCAATGTCAGCTTAAAAACAGGGAAAGTGCTGAACAAATGGGGAAAACTGGTCTCCATAGGGAGAAGCTAGCCAGCAGTGGAGAGAGACTGGCCAAGTATTGAGAGCTGAAAGTGACTCATAATAAAAGACACCCCACATAACTATAGCTATCTACCCCAGCCACAAATTGCAGCAGGTGTTATAACTAAGAGAATCAGGAAGGTGGGATCCAGAAATGACTTGAGAACAAGGGGCAATAATTGATGGGATTCTGTGTAGTATCCTCAGACAATGCTAATCTGTCCTTTGGAGGTCCCCTGGGCTGATCAGTTATCATCTGGTCAGGGCCTCAGTATCCGAGCTGGGTGAGTGAGCAGTGCAGGGAGACACCCTCTCCCAGGGCAGCTGGTCTCTCTCACCCCTATGAGAATCTGCTACCCCTGGGAACCTCTATGTTCACTGTGTTTGACCTGTTTTTGTTCGACATTGGATACAGTTCTTTTGATGGTCCTCATTCATTATTTTCACAGTCTTCATTCACTCATTCAACAGACTAACATTGTGCATTCACTGTGTGCCAGGCATTTTAGGGACGTGATGAGAATAAAACTTCCCTTACATAAGAAGGCAGATGTACAAGAAATGACTCACACATACATAGTGAATTGTGACTTTGGTACATGCTAGACATGAGGAAGGGTCTACAGAAATTGACCAAGACAAGAGACTGATATATACCATGGGAAAGACTTTCCTGAAACCATGACAGTTAAGCTGGAATCTGGAAGATAAGAAGTTAGCTAGTCAAAGTGTCTTTTATAAAAGAAGACCAACTTGTGTCAAGGTACAAAAGAGCCTGGTGTAGTCAGGTACTGCATTCAAGAATGTCAAGGAAGGTGTCATGTCCAGAGCAAAGGAAAAGAGTCAGGGCAAGAGATGAAGGGCTGTTCAGGAAATAGTCAGGGAGGGGGCAGCTTTGGGGAGATTCAGAGAAACCTTGACACCTGCTTTGTCCTGATGTCTCAGCGTCTCCATGAAAAGAAAGGTTATTTATTGCTTGTTCTCATGGATGTCATGTCATTGTGGACACTGGGACATCAGTGATCCTTGGCCCAATAAAACTGGTAAATAACATCAGAAGCTAATCACACCAGGCCACAGGGTTCTGAAGTGAGGGGTCATATCACAGGGTCACTCCCAGTCTCCCCACACAACAAGGATCTCCAGGGCCAACCTCTCTCCTTCTCTCTCTAACAGCAGTACGTTTCATGTTTTGCCATCAATACCCTGCCCTCAATTCTCTTCACCATCAATGACATCAACTACCTAATTTCAGCTCGAGCCTACATCCTCAAGGTGAGGGGACCTCACCCTGAGGGTTGGTTCTCAAATAGGAACTTGCAGGAACACTTTTGCTGCTGCTGGGAGGAGGCCGCCCTCTGCAGGCCATGTCACACCATTGCAGATGCTGCTGAGCCCCTGTGACTGGGCCAGAGCTTCCCACAAGACCAACCACTTGAGATTAAAGGGTAATCTGGGACATTGATCATCCTGAAATAAATGTGGAGACACCACCCAATGCTGGCATGGTGGGAGCCACAAGGAGAGGGGAACACTAAGGTCCTCAGTCCTCAGAGAGCTTCAATCAATCAGAGCCTTCAGATACATGAACATGAAAAGTCAGCTCTAGCAGTCCATGAAATATGCCATGTGACAAGGAGAATGGCTAGGGACAGTCCCAGTGTGCTGTCCCACCATAAAGTAACTGTCTCCCTTCACTTCTCACAGTTTTCCTGGTTTGAATGATAAGTTCTTGGTTACCAAAGTTCTTGGTTACCATAGTTGTTGGCTGCAACTGCCCCTTGCTAAGCCCAGTTCCCCCTCTGGGAGTTGGAGTATCAGTCCCCTCTGTGGGGAGGGTGTATACTAAGATGAATGAAGGGGGCACAGTGACTGCTCAGCCCCAGCACAGGGTGGAGGCTTCATGTAATCTCCTAGCAAGAGTTCAGAGCAGCCTGATGGGCTCAGAGAAGGCTTTGAGGAAGAAAGGGAATTTCAGGAATTCTAACCCCACAGTTCATGGAGCCATAAGGAGACCTGCTTGCATATAGGCTAATTTACACTAAATTCCATGAAAATGACATCCCAAGGTGCTCTTAAGGGGACAGATTAGTGGTGATGAGGGTTACAGACCAACCAGTGGGGGTGAAGCACCAGAGTAAGTCACCCAGCCTAGCCAGGACTGGCCAAAGAGGGTGAGTGTGGCTCAGGCTCTCCCCAGAGGGCCTGAGCAAAGTCTTAAAGAATCTGTTGTGTGCACTACTATTTATGTATTTAAGATGACTAACCAACAACAAGCTCCTGAGGAGTACAGGGAACTCTGCTAATGTTATGTGGCAGCCTGGATGGGGGTGGGGAGTGTCTTTGGGACAAGGATACATGGATATATATGACTGAGTCCCTTTACTGTCCACCTGAAATTCAAAATATTGTTAATTGGCTATACCCCAAAACAAAATTAGAAGCTTTAAAAAAAATAGATTGTACGGATGCAGGAGAAAAACAAGTATTCTCTTCAGTGAAGCAAGGAGCAGGAGTCAGAGGAAACAAACAAAGTGTGAGGAGGACTATGGAACACTCTTCTTTTCTAAAAAAAATGTATTGAAGTATGGCTGATCTTCAGTGTTGCATTAAGTTCTGTTGCACAGCAAAATGACTCAGTTACATACACACACAAATATATATTCTTTTTCTTATTCTTTTCATTACAATTCATCAATGCATATTGAATATAGTTCCTTGTGCTATACACTAGGACTTTGTTTTTTATCAGTCCTCAGTATATTGCTTTGCTTCTGATAATCCCAAATTCCCTATCCTCCCCTCCCCAACTCTCCTGCCATATGGCAACCACATATCTTTGCCTTTTTCATTTTTGGATGAACCCTCACATCCGCAGCTGCTGAGAAAACCACCTGATACTTACCAAAAGAGGGAAATAAAACCAAAAAGTGTGCTGAGTCTGGATACTGAGGGCAGCTGCAGGTAAGGGCTCCAGAGAGGGCTATGGCACCCTACTCCTGTCCTCTTGCCTGGAAAATCCCATGGATGGAGGAGCCTGGTAGGCTGCAGTCCATGGGGTCGCTAAGAGTTGGACACAACTGAGCGACTTCACTTTCTTTCACTTTCATGCATTGGAGAAGGAAATGGCAACCCACTCCAGTGTTCTTGCTTGGAGAATCCCAGAGACGGGGGAGCCTGGTGGGCTGCCGTCTCTGGGGTCGCACAGAGTCAGACATGACTGAAGTGACTTAGCAGCAGCAGCAGCAGGTAAGGACTCAGGCTGACTGGTGTGTGTCTCTGACTCCCCCAGGATTCTCGAGGTGACTGGTTTGGCACCTTTAAAGAGAACAGAGTGAGTACATCTACAGAGACCTGGATCCTGGGTGACGTCTTCCTGAGGCTGTATTTCTCTGTTTATGATCGAGGAAATGACAGGATTGGCCTGGCTCCAGCACTGTAACTGCTTGGACTGATTCAGGAATCAATCAGGCTGCTCCTAACACACACTAGCTCACACTAGGGCACTCCTGCCCGGCGATGCTGGTGAACTGTGTTTGGTGCTCTGCAAACCCTATTCTCAGCAAAGAATAAAAAGTTTCACTCTTAATGGTGCTAAAACAAATGAGTGTCTCTGTTTGGGTCTGGGAGGTGCATAATAATCAGTGAGGATTTAGAACCAAGTCTGAACTACTAGTAAGAGGAGCCCAACTCCAACTGATTTCAATAATTGCAAGCTCTAAAGGTGCCCATGAAAAGCACAGAGGGAAATACAGTCAGTGTCTGTGGGCTCTTTGAATGGATCACGCTCTGTGCTTGTGAGATTGGAGTGGCCAGGGAAGGCCTGTCTGAGGGAGACACATTTGAGATGATGCTAAACATTGAGAAGCCAGCAAAGCAAAAAGCTGGGAGAAGAACATTCTAGATGTGAGAAATAGTCACTGTAAAGGCCCAAGGTAACCAAGCTTAATGAATAGCTACTTTTCCAGTTTCAGTATTGCTTTCATGCTTGGAACTTGGCCACAGGTCACTAACCAGGACCTCGTTACATACTTCCCTTGTGAGTTACCAGCAATGAACCATCTCATGCTCCCCAGAAGGGAGACCCTGGTGTTTTCACAGGGCTGAGTCAGCCCTGAGCCAGGGCTGTGTACACAAGCTGGTTATCACCAGCAGCATCAGGTGTCAGGGGCATCACCAGTGACTCTGGCTATCTCTGTGTGTTTGTTCTCAGGGGTGGAAACTCCAGGGAACTGATAGAGCCAAGAGACAAACATTAGCTCTTGTCCCGTCTTGCCCTGTGTGATCCCATGGCCGGCTGACTACACTGCTCTCTGAGCAAAATCTCGTTCCTCTATTCCTTCTCTGAAGTTGGCTTGTGAATAATGTCAGCACCAGATCCTGAAGTCTGGTGGCTTGAATTCAACTCACAACCAGCTGAAACCCAGAGATGCCCAGCCTTGTCCTAAGTGTCTGTCCTTTTTCTCCAATCTGACTGGCTCACCCCCTCTCAAAGCATTCAAAGCTCCAAGATCTTTTTTGAGCATCAAAGAGGGAACAAGTCCCTTGATTATAGACTTGTCTCAATCCAAACCTCGCTCAGGCAGGGGTTCCCTGAGGAAAGAGTAAGACTCTGCATCTAAGTTCTCAGAGGGCTGAATATGGAATGCTCCTTGCTGTGAATGCAGGTCCATGTGACCCAGTGTCTCAAGGGTCTGTGTTGTGTAAATAAGGAGCAGAAGCTCTGGGCCTGCTGAGCTGGGAGTGAGTCAGGCACCATCTGCATGACTGCTTCCTGAGGATATTCCAGCTGGGGCTCCCGCACTGTGCCTGGAACCCCGCAGAACCTGCTGCTACAAGAAAGCAGATCTTCTGATAGAATTGCAACCAGACTTGAGGAACAATGGGAAAGGAACTTCCACTCTGGTGCCTGCCGACCTCTGAGAGCTGCCCAGCAGTGGATGCAATTGAGCTTTCTCTCATCTTTCACTTCCTGGAGGTCTCCTAGCCTGGGAACCAGAGGCTCTGCTTCCCAGGTCTTCACTAACTTACCTGCAGCCCTAGAGTGAGCCATACACCTCAGGGTTCAGTTTCCCATCTCTTGGATGAGGGAGACTGGACTTGCCCCAGAACACGTGTTCCAGACTGAAGTTCAGTGTCAGTCGTGGACAAGTGGCTCAGAGGTACGTGTTGCCAAGGTTGCTGAGGCTGCCTCTAGTAGGCAGCCTCATGATATCCATGGATCCTGGGCTCAGAAATGAGAGTGGAAGACCATTTAGCACACAGCTGCTGTGAGATGGAGGACCTTAGAGTCCTTGCCCACTGGAACTTACCACCATTTGGGTTCTGTGGGATAGAATCAGGTAGCTATAAGTCAGAAGTTACCAACTGGGAAGGTTGTAGTTTTCTCTGCAGAAACCCGAGTTGGGCTGATGAATTAACTCTCTAAGAGGAACTCGGCACAAGACCCGCCAGGATGCTTAGAAAATTAGGAAGTATTTTAAATGCTTGGATGACCTGCCATTTTGCTGCCCAGCTTGGGATGATGCCCATAGTTAGAGTGGAATCAAAGAGCCCCTGGGGGAAGCTGTCCCTCTCCTCATGACTCATTAACAATGAGTACGGCTCTATCCCCTTTATGTCCAGACCAGGGATTGCAGCAAGAAGAACATGACCTCCAGCAAGGTTAACTAGAAGATTTGGGTGGATTTGGCCCTCTGGTTAGCACCATTCTTTTCCCAGTGCTTCTTCCTTCCTTCTTGGATCCTGAGCAATCTGCCCATGTCTTGGTTCCTGGGTTATGAAGTCCTCCTCCCTTTCCTTCCAAATGTCCCCGGAGCCCCACTAGTGGCTCTCTCTGTACCCAGTCCCTCTCCCTCACGTGCAGATGACACCAAAGAAGAGAAAACCAGGGATGGAGCTGCCCAGTTCATTCTTTCTAAAAATGTCCCCATTCCTTCTACCTCCAGGCTCTGACCTGGCTCATTAGAGTCTCCAGCTGGTTGAACAAGCAAGTTAGCAGGGTGCAGATTGGGGTGAGGGTGGGGTCCTCAGGTGTGGGGGATGGTGATCAGAAGGCAGAAGACCTAGATAGAGAGCATGTGGGTCTCCAACCACTCAGTCTTCGGGGGGCCTACCTGAATCTGCTTTTCTTGGGCCTCACAGGGTACCACTAAGACAGAGCCTCAAAATGCACCTTTTGGAAACTTATTACAAAATGATGTCAAACATAACACAAATAAGAAGGAATAGTATCATGAACCCTGTATTTCATCATTCAGCATCAATAACTACAAAACTACCTACCCTCTGAGTCCCATAGGTTGTCATAGAGCAGAGACTAGAAGAGCAAGTCAAGATGGTGGACAATCAGGTTCCTGGTGAAGACAATCTTCTTGACTTGCCTCAGTTCTCCTCTTTCTATGTTCTCATGTGTGGTTGGGGAGGGGACGGAGGAAGAGGCAAAATAAGAGAGAAACAGAGGGAAGAGTTTAATCTCATCATGAGGGCCCCACCATCAAAAACCCATATCAACTTAATTTCCTCCCAAAGACCCTACCTCCGAATACGATCACATCCAGAGTGAAGAATTCAAGGTCTGAACTGAGGGGAACAAAATTCAATCTATAGCGGCTATGCAGATCTCTTTTCAAATCAAGACAGAGCCTCATTCAATTCCTTTTTTCTTTTACTATTTATTCATCTCTGCTAAAATATTTTAAGGAAAAGGTTACCATCTCACAAAACATAGATAACCACAATGTATTTTGTTCCAAGTAAAATTAACATCTAATATCCAGTCCATGTTCAAATTTCCCTGATTCTCTAAAAACAGATGTCTTTTCACAGTTTATTGAAAGAATGTACTCATATGTTTCACTTTTAAGTTGTTCCTTTTAAGACTAAATAACTGTCTGTCTCCCGATTTTAAAGCCATTTATTTGTTCAGAAACTGGGAGGAAGTGGCGTGATTTGTCTTATAGAACGTCCCAAGTATTGGGTTAGAGCAGGGATCCACAATGCCGGCACCAGGACCAATAACATTCCCTGGTCTATGGAGAACCGGGTTGCAGAGCAGGAGGTGAGCCGCAGGCCAGTAAGTATTTATCTGTATTTACAGCTGCTCCCCACCGCTCTCCCATCACCCAGAGATGAGACGGTCTCATTCCAGGAAAACAAGCTCAGGGCTCCCACCGATTCTGCATTATATGATCTGTATAATTATTTCATTATATGTCCAAATGTAATAATAAAAGAAATAAAGTGCACAATAAGTGAAATATCCTTCAATCATCCCAAAATCATCTTCCTATGAAAAAATTGTCTTCTAGGAAGCCAACCCTCTGTGACAAAAGTTGGGGGAGTGTAGGTTTTAGAGGATTGCTTCTCTGTAGCTATATATGTGTTTTTCCCTGGAGACTGGCAGGTAGATCTAGACATGAGTTCAAAAATTTTATTGGAATATTTCATATGCAGATATATATTTCTTATGGTGCTACTTAAAGAGTCTCACTATTTCTAGTTGCCTCACTTTGAGAGATGCTGGAATGCAGTGGATCCTGATGTTGCCAGCTTCATGCATCCATTGTATACTCCCCTTTCTACTTTCACTTATGGTTTCAGCATCCATGACCTTTGCCCAGATCCATTGTTTCACGAGGATGCTGCAAAATAGCACTTTCCTGTTTCTACCACTCCTTCTGTTTTAATTTCTGGAATTCTTCAATAAAAATAAGATTCCTTAAACTGTGGTTACATGGAATCTGCTACATACAAAAAAAAAAAGCATAAATATTGATGATGATTTTCCTTTCTCAGCACTCAGAATGATGTTAGTGCCCTAGCAATCGGTCACAATGACAAATGAGATGTTGTCTATTAGTATTTTGAATTTCTGACTTTTTATATATTTGATTTGTTCTGATTAATGGATGTAATGCTAAAATTATCCCAGTTTTGGCTTCTTCATATGTATTCCTAAGCTTTTCTTAGACCCACTATCTAAAACCACTCAGATGTCCCTGGGCTGCCTCTGAAGTCTATACTTTTCCTTTTGATTTCTTTGCTTCCTAGCAATCAGCTCTCAAACAAAGACAGCAAACCATACCTCATGAAGTAGCTAGGCAGACCACATGAGATCATGAATGTCTGGCATGGCCCCTCTATTCACTTTTATGGTGTTCTTAGCAGTTATTTTCTCCAAGTTAGCAAGTTTCTCCATGCCTTAGATTCCATGTGCTTCACTTTGGTTTTCCAGCCAGGCCTCAAGGAAGAGATCACAGTAGAATTCTCTGAATTCTGAGGATTTTCTAAGACCATTCCTCAAGCTCAGGGATGGAGATAAAAATTTTCTCAAGAGCTTCGTATTTTTATCAGATCCATTAGTGCCCTAAAGCGGACAATTAGGGCAGGTTAGAGCACATATAACTAGAAGCTCCTGGTCATCACTGCATGCTAAGGAACTAAAGCTTCTCTGAGTACTTGGAGCCAGGAAAGAAGCATGAAGTGGCTTGTGCTCCTTGGGCTGGTGGCCCTCTCAGAGTGCATAGTCATGTAAGTATGGGGACTGTAAGTGGCATCATCTTCCCTTCTGGGTTAGAAAGAAATGGAATATATCCCCGATAGTCTTAAAGTTCAACTCTTACTTATTGATAAGTACCTTGCTATAGGTACTTATCCTTGCTTCTTTAGCCTTGGGCTTCCCAGGTGGTGCTAGTGGTAAAGGACCCACATGCAAATATAGGAGATGTAAGAGATGCAGGTTTGATCCCTGGGTCGGGAAGATCCCCAGGAGAAGGACATGGCAACCCGCTCCAATATTTTTTGCCTGGAGAATCCCATGGGCCAAGGAGCCTGGCAGGCTGTGGTCCATAGGGTCATATAGAGTTGGACAGGACTGAAGGGGCTTAGCACGCATGCATGCACCTTGCTCTATCAACTCTGGGTCCCTGGGTCAAGATGTAGGTTTGCATGGTTGCATAACTCTTGGGACCCCATCATGTGGTGATCTGCTGAAAATGGAACTCCTTGCAATTGTTTAGTGCACAACCTGTACAAATGTATGTGTGGCCCTGTGGGATAGCATTTTTCTACATTTTATTCTAGGTGTCCTCTCTGTTCTCTCTCTACTTCAGTGTGTATATGTCTATGTCTGCATCTCTGCATCTCTCTCATTTATCTCTCCATCTCCTTGGAAGTCTCTGTGAGTGCAGATCTCTCCGTGTTGTTTTCTCTTCTTTTAACTTTTCAATTTGACTCATCCTTGCTTCTTTAGCCTCTTAATTTCCCTAATTTGTTTCCTATCTCCTGGATTATTTTCTTAACCTTCTGTTCCGTTTCTACTTTGAGAAAGATTGGGAGAGCTACTTCTACATTGTTTTACATCTGACAAGCAGTGTGACCACAGCCAAGTGACAAACTTCTTGAATTTCAGGTTCCTTCCCCATATAATTAGGATAATGATCCCCTTCTACAATCTTCTTCCCTGAGCTTCCTTAAGAACAATACAGAGGGATGGTAATAGCAACACTAATGGCTGTCATTGTTGAGATTTACTATATATCAGATACATTATATCCATCACTTCACTTATCTCTCAAATTTTCTCTATGGAGGGTGAGAATCATTACATTCCACCTTTTTACCCAGAGGTAAGATGAAAATCCAAATAGTCTTACCTAATATTACACAACAGAACCTGTATTCAAACCTACGTCCTTGCCATGGTATTTGCATGGCATTCCAATAATAAGGTGACACTCATAAAAACGCTTGGAAAATACACAGTGTATTACAATGACAGTTATATCTTAACACGGACAGCTGATTGTATCTTCTCCTTTGTTTCTTGTCCTAATCCTTGGTGAAAGTTTGCCTCTAAGGAAAATGAAGACCTTGAGAGAAACTCTGAGAGAAAAACACTTGCTGAACAATTTCCTGGAGGAACAAGCTTACAGACTGTCCAAGAAAGACTCCAAAATAGCTACTCACCCGCTGAGGAACTATCTGGATGTGAGTTTGTTGGGAGGATGGCTCTCCACGGCGCCCCCTGGTGCTCTGGCCTAGCACTGTGGTTCTTCTGGAGGTAGCAGGTGGGATGTTGGGGCTGGGGCTCCTGCAGGAGGCAGAAACATTGGGGCACAGGGACCCCGTTCCAGAGGAGAAGGCACTCTCATCCTCAACTCTTGGTCTTGGTGACTGGGCCCAGCAATGACCAGGGGACAGGTAAACATCCATTTCTGTGTCAAAGATGTGTCATTAGGTTGAGGGAGATGTTCCTTCTGAACTAAGTGAGCCACTCAGTTACAGATGAAGGGTGAGCTATCTCCAGTCAAAAGATAAAGCCAACTGCAAAGCAAGAGTGAATCTCCAGGCAGAGGAATTCAGCTTCGACAGATGCAAGAATCACAGCATTAAAAAGTTACTGAATCCCTATTCCATGTAAGGCATAAGAATCTAACACTGTAGTTATTGTTCTCAGATTAGAAAAGGGGGCATGTTTTGTCTTCAAGGTTGTGCAGGTTCACCTGAGAGAAAGGCAAAGAGTAAATATATGTGAAATGAAAAGATCACCTGTGTGGTGTTGATTGGATGTGGTCTAAGTTTAGAGGGAGTGGCTGAGATTGATCAAGGAGGACCTGGAGAAGGAAGTGCTCAGACTGGGTTTGAAGAGGAGACTATAGAGATCCTCAAATGAAGGCACCAGGACTTCCCTGGAGGTTCAGTGCTTATGACTCTGGGTTCAAATGCAGGAGGTACTTTTCCAACTCCTGGTCATAGAAGGAATATCCCACATACTGTGTAACGCAGGAAAAAATATCAACTTCAGGCACCTCTGAGAACAAAGGCTATGGGCTCCATGGTGGTTGGAAAGTGATCTCAGGAGACATGTGTCACCCAGAGGGAGGCAGCAGTGTGGGAATCAAGGGGAGACAGATCTGCACTAACCCACCCCTCCTGGTCCCCATAGATTTCCTACGTGGGTAACATCACCATTGGAACACCCCCTCAGGAGCTCCAGGTCATCTTTGACACAGGCTCAGCTGACCTGTGGGTGCCTTCCATCAGCTGTGTCAGTCCAGCCTGCAGTGAGTACAAACACCCTTCATCGCATGCATCTTTTATTTGCCCTGACACTCCGTTCTCCACACTTGGCACCTGACTGACACTCATCTCTTGTGTCTGCAGGAACACACAAAACCTTCAATTATCAAAATTCTTCCACCTTTGAGAAACCAGGCCAGCCTATCAGCATCTACTATGGATCTGGGATAATTCAGGGATTTCTTGGCTCTGAACCGTTCGGGTAATGTGGAAACAAAAGCTGAGTCAGGACTGACTATGGAGTGACCACTGCTTACAAAACAGATACAGGACCAGCTGGCAGGACCCTCCTACCCTACCTCCCACGGATACCGGCCATATTACCCACAGGATCCTGTCCCTGGGGAGACAGTCTCTGTAGTGACACACAAACAAATGGATTAGCTAACCCAGAGAGGGGCTTGGGCTGTGGACTTGCAGCTCCTCTGCCCATGAGCAGCTCAGGGTTCATTTTGCTGGGAGCTAGAAAAGAGGGGGGAAAAGCAGCGACTTTTATATTCTCAGACTGTGCTGGGCACTGCTGTGGTAATAACTTGCTTAAACCTGCAACAACCCCACACAGCAGGTACATTAATTAGCGAATGATACAGATGAGGAAATTGAGGTGCAGACAGCAAGGGCCTTGCTGAGGTCACCCATGTAGTAAGTGGTGGAGCTGGGCTGGATTGGTGAAACTGGCGGTGGGTGTTTGGGGAAAGGATCGGGGGACCCTGGGGAAAATCAAGCACTTCAGATATCCAAAGTGGATAAGAAGGAGGACTGAGATGTAGGTGGGCCTGATAAGTGTGTTCTCAATGTATGGGGCTTTGGGAGTCTAATAAAACCTATAGCCTCCCTCCCTCAAAGTACCTGAGTAGTTCTCTCTCTGAATAGCCTCTCTCTCTCTCTCTCTCTCTTACTCTTTCTCTCTCTCTTACTCTTTCTCTCTCTCTTACTCTTTCTCTCTCTCTTACTCTCTCTCTCTCTTACACTCTCTCTCTCTTTCTCTCTCTCTCTCTCTTTCTCTCTCTCTCTCTCATACACACTCACACAAACACACAGATACCCCCAAAAGGGTATTTCCCAGGCAGTAATTTCATAAGAACCCTGCTGGCAACATTGTATAATGGACTTCTGTCTTTCTGGGCAGATACAGAACCCAAAATACATTACCGTCACTTCAGTCCCTTTCTCTCATCAGTTCATAGAGGCACCAGAGAAGGCTCTCCTGCTCTTACTCATTTTGTACATAAGGGGACAGCATTGGATTCTGGCCTGACTCTTGGTTGCCCCACCTGTGTGGAAGCCATGAGGCCAATTTGACTCATTCAGAAGGTGTTTTTCAGAGGGGCAGATATTTTAAAATGCACAGACCCACCTAAATGGAACCCAAATTCCCATCCAGGCTCGGTCTAACCGTCTGAGGTCTACCTAGGACATATAAAGACCTCAGTTCTTCTCTGCAGAGCTACTGGCATCTCTTCCTGAGCCCAAGCCTAGACCCACTTAACAAACGTTTATGTGGGAACACTCTTCTCGTCCACAGATCGGGAACTTTGTTAGCCTTAAACAGTCGTTTGGCCTAAGCGAGAAGGAATACGGGTTTGATGATGTACCCTTTGATGGCGTCCTGGGCTTGGCCTTCCCCTCCATCGGCCTCAACGGTGTCATCCCCATCTTTGACAACTTGTGGTCACAAGGTGCCTTTTCTGAGCCTGTCTTTGCCTTCTACTTGAGCAAGTAAGTCTTAGCTGGACAATCCCTCTTCAAATTAGTTGTAAAATGCTTTCAGTTGCCTGAAAATTATGCAACAATTGATACAGAAGTATCCTAAGAGATACTCTAACCCAAGATAACTATGGCCCCAGGGCCCTACCTGGCTTCACCACTGGCTTTTATAATAAAGTTTTATTAGAACACAACCATGCTCCTGGGTGCAAGAGCTGGGGCTTGGTGTAGGGGGGTGAGCAAAAAGGAAGACTAATGCAAGGTGTCAGGATACGAGTTGCAAGAAAAGACAACAGGATTTGCTGATAAATTTGACATGGAAGGGAAGAGAGGGAAGGTGGAAATCTTTCCCTTCTCACTAACATTTCACTGAGCACCCAGGATCAGCTATACAAAGAAAGGTGGGACCCAAAACAAAAGTGTGGGACTCCTTTTTCAACAAGTATCAGGAATTTCAAGACAGGGAGAGCAGAGGTGGGGGCTCTGCCGAGTGTGGGGCCCAATGGACAGCACAAGTCATGGGCCAGTGAGCCAACCCTGGGTGACTTGAAGCCACACTGTAGTGCTTCAGGCCTTGGTTTTTCTGAAAAAATACAGGCTGGACAAGGTGGAAGCCAAAACCCTTCAGCACACTGACTTCTGAGGGTATCTCTGAGCACTCAAGTCACAGGAGATCCAGGGCCTCTTCAGAAGACTGAAT
Source organism: Aepyceros melampus (assembly GCA_006408695.1). NCBI lineage: Eukaryota > Metazoa > Chordata > Mammalia > Artiodactyla > Bovidae > Aepyceros > Aepyceros melampus. The sequence goes on along the minus strand of SJXQ01004145.1, from coordinate 14,667 downwards.
GGATAGAGCCTTGCCAGGTGGCCAGGCTTCTAACCTCCTTTGTGCCACTCATTAGCCAGCAATCTACCTCAGTCTGGTTCTCAATTGCTCCTAGCCTTAATTTCTGCATCTGTAGATGGGGACCTTATGAGGGCCTTGATGAGTAGACAAGCACAGCTCTCAGACGGAATCTCCTCCAAGGACTTCCCCCTCTCCTGTCTCTACAGATACAAGCCGGAGGGCAGTGTGGTGATGTTTGGTGGGGTGGACCACCGCTTCTACAAGGGAGAGCTCAACTGGGTACCAGTGTCCCAAACTCGCCACTGGCTGATAAGCATGAACCAGTAAGCCTCTCCCTCTGAGGATCACCCCAAGTGATGCTCCCATAGCCGTACGTGGACACAGACACACAAATGCACTACGAGACACACAATTAACAGACATACACACTAAACACCATGACACAGACAGACACACAGGCACACATACAAAGCACTAGTAGGCACATATAAACATGCATAACCAGACAGAGACACACAAGTACACACACAGAGCCACATATAAATACACACATAAACACAGAAACACACAGATACACAAATCACCCACGGGTTCATAATCACTCCCAGGCCTCCTGACCAGGGCTCTGAACAGGGTCCATCACAGGGTCCAGAGAGGCCTGTGCAGCTGCCAGACGACTGCACCCCTGAGTGTGAGGTGGGCAGCATGGTTATAGGACTTTACAGTGTGGTGAAAAGAGGATCAGGGAGAATTTCCTCAGCCTGAACAGAGCTGTGATAACATGACCAACTGTCGAGAGCTAAATGGGACGAAGGAAGTTCTCAGTACAGATAAATGTCAGGTTAAAAACAGCAAAGTCCTGAAGAAATGGGGAAAACTGGTCTCCTTAGGGAGAAGCTACCCAGCAGTGGAGAGAGGTTGGGCACAGTTTTGCGACCCAAAAGCGACTCATAAAATGAGACACCCCATGTCCCTGGGCTCACAGTGGGGCAGGGGCTATAACTGAGAGAATCGAGAAGGTGGGATCCAGGAGTGGCTTGAGAAGAAGAGGCAATCATTGATGAGATTCTGTGTTTGACCCTCAGATAAAAGCTTACCTGTCCATTGAGGTTCTGTGTCTAGTCAGGTATCGCCTGGTCAGGGTCTCAGTGTCTTAGCTCAATGAGTAGGTGCTGCTCAGAGACACCTTCTCCCAGGGCAGCCGGTCTCCCCAACCCTATGAGAATCTGCTGCCGCAGGAATCTCCATCTTCACAGTATGTTTGTCCCATTGTTGGTAAGACATCAGATATAGCTCTCTGGATGGTCTTCATTATTTTCAGTCTTCATTCACTCATTCAACAGACAAGCATTGTGCATCCACTGTGTGCCAGGCACTTTAGGGAGGCAATGAGAATAAAACTCGCCCTCACACCTAAGAAGGTAAATATACAAGAAATGACACACACACAGAGTGAACTGTCACTTTGGTACATGCTAGACCTGAGGAAGGGTCTACAGAGAGTGACCAGACAGGAGACTGATATACACTGGGAGAAAGATTTCCCTGAAACCATGACAGTTAAGCTGAAATCTGGAAGATGAGGAGAAATTAGCTAGTCAGAGGGGAGGGGGCTCTTCTAGCAAGGAAGCCCAGCATGTGGCAAGGTATAAAAGAGCCAAGGTACAAAAAGTGTATTCAAGTACTGTTCAAGGATGTCAAGGAAGGTGCTGTGATCAGAGCAAAGGAAAAATCAGGGCAAGAGATGACTCACTGTTCAAGAGACAGTCAGGGAGGGGGCAGCTATGAGGGAGGGAGCTCACAGTTCCCTCAGGGAGGGAGCCTTCCACACGACCCTGATGCCCGCTTTGTCCTACTGTCTCTCAGCATCAGCCGAACGGGAGCATTGTTGCTTGTTCTCATGGATGTCAGGCCTTTGTGGACACCGGGACCTCATTGATCTACGGCTCAACAGACCTAGTCACCAACATCAACAAGCTCTTGAATGCCAGGCTTGTGAATTCTGAGGTAAAGGATCATGCCACAGGGTCACTCCCAGTCTCCCCACATAATAAGGATTCTCTGGGCCAAACTCCCTCCTTCTCTTTAACAGTATGTGGTTTCATGTGATGCCGTCCAGACCCTGCCTCCTGTCATCTTCAACATCAATGGCACCGACTATCCACTGCCCCCTCAAGCCTACATCATCAAGGTGAGGGGCCGTCCCTGAGGGTTGCTTCTCTAAATTGGGGTTTTCAGGAACCCTTGGGCTACTGCTGGGAAGAGGGCACCCTCTGCAGGCCAAGCCACAACTCGCAGATGCTGCTGAGCCACTATGGCTGGGCCAGCACCTCCCACAAAATCAACCACTTGAGAGTAGAGGACAGTCTGGGACATCCATCCTCCTGAAATAAATGTGGAGACACCACTCCGTGAAGGCATGGTGGGAGTCACAAGGAGAGGGGAACACTAAGGGCCTCTACCCTCATAGATCTTCAGTTCAACTGGAGCCCTCAGATGCAGGAACTCGGAAAGTCAGCTCTAGGGATCCTTAAAATAGGACATGTGACAAGGAGGGTTGGCTGGTGGCAGTCCCTGTGTGTGCTCCCACCATACTGATTAACAGTCTCCCTTTCCTTCTTGAAATTGTCCCGGTTACAATAACTTACATGGCTACCATAGACCTTGACTGCAACTTCCCCTTGCTAAGTCCCAGGACCCCTCTGTGAGTCGGGCTACCCAACCCCTCTGTGGGGTGGTTGGATGCTAAGGTGATTAAAGGGTGCACAGTGACTGCTCAGCCCTGACACAGGGTGGAGGCTTCCCGTCAGCTCCCTGTGGGAGTTGAGAACAGGCTGTTGGACTCAAAGAAGGCTTTGAGGAAGAGAGGCAATTGCAGTACCTCTAAAACCCCTGATCATGGCACCATAGGGAGGCCTGCTTGGTTCCAGGCAAATCTGCCCTGGGTTCCATGCAAATGGCACCCCCACGGTGCTCTGCAAAGGGACCCTGGGGACTTATTAGGGGTGTTGAGGGCTATGGACTGACTGGTGGGGATGGAGACCAGAATAAGTCACCCAGCCAAGCCTGGAGTGGCCAAAGGCTGAGTGTGGGTCCAAACAGGCTTCTCAGAGGGCCTGAGCAAAGTCTTAAAGAACATGTTGTGAGCACTGTTTTGAATGTATTTAACATGTATAACCAACAGGGAGCTACTGTGTAACACGGGAAACACTGCTCTACGTAAGGTGGCAGCCTGGATGGAAAGGGTGTCTTTGGGACAAGAATACATGTATATGTATGACTGAGTCCCTTTACTGTCCACCTGAAACTTCAAATATTGTTAATCAGCTATACTCCAAAACAAAATTAAAAGTTTTTTAAAAGAGCTGATTTTGGGACCCGGGAGAAGAACAGGCATTCTCTGCAGAGAAAACAAGAAGCAGGAGTCAGAAGGAAAGAAACAGAGAGTGGGAGGAGAACCAAGGGACACTTGTTCTTTTCTAAAAAACTGTATTGCAGTATAGCTGATCTTCAGTGTTGCCTTAAGTTCTGCTGCACAGCTAAGTTATTTAGCTGTACATATTTAAATATATATTTTTTCATTAGTTAATTAATAAATTTTGAATATAGTTCCTTGCACTATAAGTAAGACTTTGTTACTTTTCTGTATATTATTTTGTATCTGATAACTCCAAACTTCCAATGCTCCCCTCCCCACACTCCCAAATACGTCAATCACACGACTTGGCCCTTTTTGGTTTTGGATGAACCCTCATATTCCCAGCTGCTAAGAAAATCACCTGATACTTACCAAAAGAGGGAAATAAAATGAAGTGTGTCAGGTCTGGATATTGAGGAGGGAGTCGCAGGTAAGCGCACTGGCTGACTGGTGTGTGTCTCTAACTCCCCCAGGATAAAAATTCCTGCATTAGCATCTTTAAGGGGGCCTAGAAAACATCTCTCCAGACAACTGGCTCTTAGGCGACGTCTTTCTGAGGGAGTACTTCTCAGTTTTTGATCGAAAAAATCAAAGGATTGGCCTGGCTCCGGCAGTGTAAATGCTTGGACTGTTTCAGGAATCAAGCAGGCTGCTCCTAACACACACTCGCTCACACTAGGGCACTCATGCCCAGCGATGCTGGTGAACTGTGTTTGGTGCTCTGCAAACTCTATTCTCAGTAAAGAATAAAATGTTTCACTCGTGGCTGATTCATGTCGATGTGTAGCAATACGAATACAGTATTGTAAAGCAAAACAAACTAAAAAAAAAATAAAAATTAATTTAAAAAATGTTTCACTCTTAATGGTGCTAAAACAAACGGGTGCCTCTTTTTGGGTCTGGGAGGTGCGTAATAATCAGGGAGGATCTAGAACCTAGTTTGAACCACTAGGGAGAGGAGCTCAACTCCAACTGGTTTCAAGGAAAAGGGAGACTTTTCAGAGGAACACTGGAGATCCTGTACATAAGAACCAGAGAAGATAGAGAGATCTCAGTGACTGGACCCAAGAAATCAGAAGTCATCAGTTCTCTCTTTCTGACCCTCACTCTTTCCCCTCTCTCTCCTTTGTATGTCTAGCCTGACAGCTTTCTTCCTTAAGGCTTCTACACCTAGTGAGGGAGTCCAGAGCTACATGCCTTAGGGATAAAGGGCATCTAACCCATAAGGAAAGAAGCTCAGAGATTTGACGGTTCAAGAGAGTGCTCTGACTAGTCCACCTCAGATCACATGTTTATATGGTATCTCTAATTTTCTCAAAGAGATGTCTTGTCTTTGCAATTCTATTATTTTTCTCTATTTCTTGCACTGTTCACTGAAGAAGGCTTTCTTATCTCTCCTTGCTGTTCTCTGGAAGTCTGCATTCCTTTGATTTTAACTTTCTCTTTTCTGTTTGCTTGCACTTTTCTTTTCTCAGCTGTTTGTAGCCATCCTCAGATAACCACTTTGCCTTCTTGCATTTCTTTTCTTGGAGATGATTTGATCACTACCTTCTCTACAATGTTACAAACCTCCATCATTAGTTCTTCAGGCACCCTGTTTACTAGGTTTAATCCCTTGAATCTATTTGTCACCTCCACTGTATTACCATAAGGGAATTGATTTAGGTCATACTTGAATGGTCTAGTTGTTTTCCCTACTTTCTTTACTTTAAGCCTGGATATTGCTTGCTTCTGCCTACACAATTAGTGGCAGATCACCACCTTCCAACCCTGGTGGGAACAGATCAAAACCACACAATTTGGGAACTGATGTCCTGAGTTTGCACTTTGGCTCCTCATATCCCTAGTTGTGGGGCCTTGATCAAGTCCCTTAACCTCAGTTTCCTCATGAGGAAAGTGGGCATCATGATGATAATTCCACCTTGGAGATTGTATGTGTTCCTGGGAGGAGCAAGTAGCCCTGAGAAGGCTTTTTGAATTCCTCAATCTGGGGCAAATTTGAATTATTCTGCCTCTTGGGGTGGCAATCTTCTGTTTAGAGATAACTCTCGCCATGCTTAGGGCTCAATATGAGTCAAGCAAAGTGACTTCTGTTTCTGAACCATGACAGGGAACTCTGACTGAGCAGCACTTCTTTTTCCTGGATCCACCAGGAGCTAAAGAGCTGGCTTCGCTTACTCCCATCCTCACACTTACCAGCCAACCTTTCCTTGCCATATACTTCTAGCCTAAAATCACATTGCAAGGAGAATTGTAAAGGCTTTTGGTCTCTTGTCAGTTCCCCACATCTCCTAGGTAGCACAGGAAATTGTTACTATGGCAACTTGCACAGTCCAATCTCAACCTGTTAAATGCAACTGTCCCCATTCGGCCTCTCATGTCTAGAACACCGGCAGTTGCCTTAGAAACCGTCCTATGCCTGCTATTTAGTTAGGAAATACATGTGAACCTGAACTAGCTTTCTTTTCCAAGAGTTATTCCAACCATGCAAAGAAGTAACCAGATATTTAGTCATCTAACTACCCACAGGACTTAACAAAATCAAGCACCCTGTGCATTTGTGACTTGCCTCAAAACACCATTGAAGTGATCTGCTGCAACAATCTGGAACATTGGCATGTACACTTCAGAAGGAAGACGTTTCAGATTTCTTTCTTTCTAAGCACTTTCTGAGGATGAGATTGCAGTAGGAGATCTCACCACACCCCAGTGCTAAATAGTTAACATGGCATGAAAGAAAGAATCGCTTTCAAAGCTTAAGAACCCATACTCTGGATTGAAATCCCAAGTTGACCTTTTACTAGCTACAGGACCTTGGACAAATTATTCATCCTCTTAATTTGTTTCTTATTGATAAAATGGGATTAATTCTGTAACAGAGTTTGCTCTTTCACAGACCTTAGCAGGTGGTCATTGCTGTGTACCATTGACCCTTACCATGTTAACAGGCAGTTGTTACCCCAAGACCATTATTGATCTTGCTCTGCCATTGGTTGGTGCTGCAAGTGGCCCCTTGCCCAAGCAACCAGCTGTCTATGAGCATTGCTTAGAGGCCCATTAAGCCTAAAGTAGGTGGAGAGTTGGTTCTCAGGCTAAAGTGAGATAAGAGTTGGATCCCGTTTTTTTACCTGTGGCCCTCCAGCTTACATGGCCTTGGGCCAATGGGTTAGCGGGGGTACACAGGGAACCATCCTACAGGGCTCCAGATCCCTCACCAAGGTCACCCCTGGCCCTGAGTCTGGCCATAAGACAGTGGTGAACATCTCCCCACTTCCTGTCTCGGGAAGAGCAGTGGCAATCTGCCTGGGTCACGGTCTGCAGGACTTGCCCATCCTGCAATGGGCAGGCTGTGGAGCTTGAGGGGCGGTTGGGTCCTGGGACCCTGGCTTTGTCAGCAATAGCAGCTGGGCAAGATATGGGGATGTAGCCCTGAAAGAGCAGAAAAGTAAGATCTTGTTCCCCTTAACTAACACCGGACTTTAGAAGGAGCAAACTGCGCCTTGGGACCTTGCCCTTTCTTGTCAGAACAGAAAACATTTATTTGGCAGAGATTTACAGGGACATAATACCTGACCAAGACCTGATCTCAAGAACAAAAGATGTGACACCAAGAAGTTTGTAACAACTAATCACACCACAGAAAACAAGAAGCCAGGCCAGACTTTCCTCACGTCTACTTGTGACTCTGGCAGGAATCTACAGAGGCCATCACCACACAGGTGAAATGTGGCAGTTCACTGTTAAAGCCACAGTGAGCTCTGGATTCATTTCCTCCCTAGTGCAGAATGTCCACCAGGAGCCAGGCCCTCCAGCAGCTGCCTGCCTGGTTTTTGCAGACTCAGCCCTCTCCAGGTCTCTTCCACATCCCACAGTTCAGTTCAGTTCAGTTCAGTCTCTCAGTTGTGTCCAACTCTTTGCAACCCCATGAATCACAACACTCCAGGCCTCCCTGTCCATCACCAACTCCCAGAGTTCACTCAGACTCACATCCATCGAGGCAGTGATGCCATCCAGCCATCTCATCCTCTGTCATCCCCTTCTCCTCTTGCCCCCAATCCCTCCCAGCATCAGAGTCTTTTCCAATGAGTCAACTCCTCACATGAGGTGGCCAAAGTATTGGAGTTTCAGCTTTACCATCATTCCTTCCAAAGAAATCCCAGGGTTGATCTCCTTCAGAATGGACTGGGTGGATCTCCTTGCAGTCCAAGGGACTCTCAAGAGTCTTCTCCAACACCACATTTCAAAAGCATCAATTCTTCTGCGCTCAGCCTTCTTCACAGTTCAACTCTCACATCCATATATGACCACTGGAAAAACCATAGCCTTGACTAGATGGACCTTTGTTGCAAAGTAATATCTCTGCTTTTAAATATGCTATCTATGTTGGTCATAACTTTTCTTCCAAGGAGTAAGTGTCTTTTAATTTCATGGCTGCAGTCACCATCTGCAGTGATTTTGGAGCCCCAAAAAATAAAGTCTGACACTGTTTCCCCATCTATTTCCCATGAAGTGATGGAACCAGATGCCATGATCTTAGTTTTCTGAATGTTAAGCTTTAAGTCAACGTTTTCACTCTCTTCTTTCACTTCATCAACAGGCTTTTTACCTCCTCTTTGCTTTCTGCCATAAGGGTGGTGTCATCTGAATATCTGAGGTTAGTGATATTTCTCCCAGCAATCTTGATTCCAGCTTGTGCTTCTTCCAGCCCAGCGTTTCTCATGATGTCCTCTGCATAGAAGTTAAATAGTCAGGTGACAATATACAGCCTTGATGTACTCCTTTTCCTATTTGGAACCAGTCTGTTGTTCCATGTTAAGTTCTAGCTGTTGCTTCCTGACCTGCATATCGGTCTCAAGAGGCAGGTTAGGTGGTCTGGTATTCCCATATCTTAAAGAATTTTCCACAGTTTGTGGTGATCCACACAGTCAAAGGCTTTGGCATAGTCAATAAAGCAGAAATAGATGTTTTTCTGGAACTCTCTTGCTTTTTAGATAATCCAGTGGATGTTGGCATTTTAATCTCTGGTTCCTCTGCCTTTTCTAAAACCAGCTTTAAGAATACTAAAGTACATGCAACTGGAATCACACAGGAAGTGAAAGACAAGAGAATAAAGAAAAGAACTACAAAACTATTGGCTGAAAATTTTCTATATATGATGAAAGCTTTAAATCCATAAACACAAAAACTCAATTAACTCAAGTACAAGAAATATGAGAACTACATCAAGGCACATCATAATACATTCATTTAAAATAGGCAATGAAAGAAATGTAGCCAGAAGGAAAAAGAGATACATAACAAAAAATAAGAATGACAGCAGGTTAGGAATATGAAACAATGTTAGTCAGAAGACACTGGCACCACATTTTAAAATGCAGAAAGATATATAATTGATTCAGAATTCTATACCCAAGAAAAATACATTTCAAAAACAAGATAAAATAAAGACCTTCTCAGACCCAAAAGGAGAAGGCAATGGCACCCCACTCCAGTACTCTTGCCTGGAAACTCCCATGGACGGAGGAGCCTGCTGGGCTGCAGTCCATGGGGTCGCTAAGGGTCGGGCACGACTGAGCGACTTTCACTTTCACTTTTCACTCTCATGCATTGAGAAGGAAATGGCAACCCACTCCAGTGTTCTTGCCTGGAGAATCCCAGGGTCGGAGGAGCCTGATAGGCTGCGGTCTATGGGGTCACACAGAGTCGGACACGACTGAAGTGACTTAGCATAGCATAGCAGACCCAAAAGCTATAAGAATTCATCACCAACAGACCAATGTAATAAGAAATGTGTATAAAGGGCCTCAAGTCAGAAGGAATTTAAAAGGAAGTGGAAATCTGGATCTAGGGAGGGATGTAGAGTACTTGAAATGATACATATGTACTATATATTTAAAAGTATATATATGAATTTCCCCAGTGGTCTAGTGGTTGAGAATCTGCTTTGCAATGCAGGGAACACTGGTTCAATCCTTTGTCAGAGAACTTACATCCCACATGCCACTGAGAAAGTAAGCCTGCATGCCTCAAATAGAGAGTCTATGTGCTGTAACTACTGAGCTTGTCATCCTCAAGTAGAGAGTCCCTGTGTTACAAGGAAGATCCTGTGTGCCATAGCTAAACTTTACACAGGCAAATTAATAAATAAATAAATCATTTTTGTAAAAGAGCTTTTTCTTATTCTAAATGTAAAACAATAGAAGATCACTCGATGATAGACAGTGGCAAGGTAAAGATGCATAGAAAGTGAAACTGTCTATTAGTTGTGTCTGACTCTTTGTGACCCCATGGACTGTAGCCCACCAGGCTCTTCTGTCCAAGGGATTTACCAGGCAAGAATACCGAAGAAGGTTGCCTTTAACTTCTCCAGGGGATCTTCTCAACCCAGGGATCAAATCCAAGTCTCCAGAATTGCAGGCAGATTTTTAAATCTGAGCCATCACCTAGAGTCAGACAACCTGGAATGCGAAGTCAAGTGGACCTTAGGAATCATCACTACAAAAAAAAAAAGAAAAAACTAATAAGGTGCTGAAATTCCAGTTGAGCTATTCCAAATCCTAAAAGATGATGATGTGAAAATGCTGCACTCAATATGCCAGCAATCTGGAAAGCTCAGCAGTAGCCACAAGACTGAAAAGGTCAGTTTTCATTCCAATCCCAAAGAAGAGCAATGCTAATGAATATTCTAACTACCACACAATTGCTCTCATCTCACACACTAGTAAAGTAATCCTCAAAATTCTCCAAGGCAGGATTCAACAGTACATGAACCATGAACTTACAGATGTTCAAGCTGGCTATAGAAAAGACAGAGGAATGAGAGATCAAATTGCCAACATCTGATGGATTATCAGAAAAGCAAGAGAGTTCCAGAAAAACATCTATTTCTGCTTTATTGACTATGCCAAAGCCTTTGACTGTGTGGATCACCACAATCTGTGGAAAATTCTTCAAGAGATGGAATTACCAGATCACTTGACCTGCTTCTTAAGAAATGTGTATGCAGGTCAGTAAGCAACAGTTAGAACTGGTCATTAAACAACAGACTGGTTCCAAATAGGGAAGGAGTACATCAAGGCTGTATATTGTCACCCTGCTTATTTAACTTCTATGCAGAGGACATCGTGAAAAACACTGGGCTGGATGAAGCACAAGCTGGAATCAAGATTGCTGGGAGAAATATCAATAACCTCAGATATGCAGATGACACCACCCTTATGGCAGAAAGTGAGTAGACCTAAAGAGCCTCTTGATGAAAAGGAAAAATTTGGCTTAAAACTCAACATTCAGAAAACTAAGATCATGGCATCTGGTCCCATCACTTCATGGCAAATAGATGGGGAAACAGTGGAAACCGTGTCAGACGTTATTTTGAAAGTGAAACTGCTCAGTCATACCCGACTCTTTGCGACCTCATGGACAGTGAGTGGCCTGCACTAAGCTCCTCCGTCCATGGGATTTTCCAGGCACGGGTACTGGAGTGGGTTGTCATTTCCTTCTCCAGGGAATCTTCCCGACCCAGGGATCGAACCCAGGTCTCCCACATTGTAGACAGATGCTTTACCGTCTGAGCCACCAGGGAAGTCCAACTGCACATGGTGATTGCAGCCATGAAATTAAGAGATGCTTACTCCTTGGAAGGAAAGTTTTGACCACCTAGATAGCATATTTAAAAGCAGAGACATTACTTTGCCAACAAAGGTCCATCTAGTCAGGCTATGGTTTTTCCAGTAGTCATGTATGATTGGGAGAGTTGGACGGTGAAGAAGGCTGAGTGCCAAAGAATTGATGCTTTTGAACTGCGGTGTTGGAGAAGACTCTTGAGAGTCCCTTGGATTGCAAAGAGATCCAATCAGTCCATCCTAAAGGAGATCAGTCCTGGGTGTTCACTGGAAGGACTGATGCTGAAGCTGAAACTCTAATACTTGGGCCACCTCATGTGAAGTGTTGACTCACTGGAAAGATCCTAATGCTGGGAAGGATTGGGGGCAGGAGGAGAAGGGGATGACAGATGATGAGATGGCTGGATGGCATCACCGACTTGATGGACATGGGTTTAGGTAGACTCTGGGAGTTGATGATGGACAGGGAGTCCTGGTGTGCTGTGATTCATGGAGTCACAAAGAGTCAGACATGACTGAGCAACTGAATTTAACTGAACTGAAGTCAAGGCTATGGTTTTTCCAGTAGTCAAGTATGGATGTGAGAGTTTATTATAAAGAAAGCTGAGCACTGAAGAATTGATGCTTTTGAACTGTGATGTTGGAAAAGACTCTTGATAGTCCTTTGGACTGCAGGGAGGTCCAATCAGTCCATTCTAAAGGAAATCAGTCCTGAATATTCATTGGAAGGACTGATACTGAAACTGAAATTCCAACACTTTGGCCACCTGATGCAAAGAACCAACTAATTGGAAAAGACCTTGATGCTGGAAAGATTGAAGTTGGGAGGGGAAAGGGATGACCAAGGATGAGATGGTTGGATGGCATCACTGATGTGTTGGACATGAGTTTGAGTAGACTCTGGGAGTTGATGGACAGGGAAGCCTGGCATGTGACAGTCTACAGGGTCTCAAAGAGGCAGACACGACTGAGAGACTGAACTGAACTGAACTAAGCCATCAGATGAATAGCAGGATTGTTAAAACTACCATCAAAAAAAAGTTACAGCTAATTACTGATAAAGTATATAAAAGTATACAAGGAACTTCCCAGGTGACTCAGTGGTGAAAATCTGCCTGCCAGTGTTGGATATGTGGTTTTCCATCCCTGATCCTCAAAGATCCCACCTGCAGTGGAGCTGTTAAACCCATTTATCACAGCTATTGAGCCACTGCTCTAGAGTCCAGGAACTGCAACTACTGAGTCCACGTACCCTAGAGCCCATGGTTCCCAACAAGAAAAGCCAAAGCAATAAGAAGCTTGCACACTGCAATGAAGAGTAGCCCTGGCTCATTGCAACTCCAGAAGACAAAACTAAGTGTATAAAATGTATAGAAAATAAAAAGTACACTGCATGGAAAGAACAGCAGATTAGACACTACAGAAGAAAAAAGTCAGTGTAGTTGAAGAAGTAGCAGCAGAAACTGTGCAAAATCAATCCCAAATTAAAAGAAAAATTGACAGGGTGAAAAATAAATTGTGTGTCAAGAGAGCTTTGAAATAATTTTAATGCTAAACTACATGTAACTGGAGCCCCACAGAAACATCATTTCCATTCTTTTTAATTTTTTAGAAAATAATTGACTGTTTAAAGCAAAAATTGTAACAGTATATCATGTGATCTATAATGGATGTAGAAGTGAAATGTGTGACAATAACAGCAAAAAGGCCAGGAGGGAGGGAATGAGAGTATAGCATGAGTAGGTTCTTACTCTACATGTAAAGCAATAGAAGATCACTTGATGGTCAACTAGCAAGGTAAAGAGGCATGCCATGAATCTTTATACAGCCACTTCATAAAAAGAGTTACAGCTAACAAACTGACAAGGAATATAAAAAGGAATCATAAAAACTACTCAAAGCAAAGAAGTCAGGGGAAAAATGGAAAATGGGAAGAAAGACCATGGGACAGATTCAAAACAAACATCAAGATAATAGAATTAAACCCAACTAAAGTTAACCCCTCAGATGTGAAAACATATTGAAGACATAACCCAGGCTGCAGATGACAGCAGATCCCCATATGCTGCACTCTACGCAGAAAGAGAACCTGCCAGGTTCCACGGCCCATGTGCCTGGGCACAGAACAGCCCCAAAAGTTTATATGGAACAGTAAGTTAAAAGAACTCAATCATACAAAGTATATTCTCTGTTTATAAAGAAATTAGAAATCAATGCTCACTGGACAGCAGCATAATAAGGTGATAGCATAGTGCCAACCTTCCCTCTTTTACTACTCTAATTCTACCCAGGAGGGAGCAGATAAATTGGCAGGACTTACACATCTTCAGTACTAAACATACCGGACTGGTGTGATTTGTTTAATTTTCATGTTTCAGTCTCCTTTCTCTGCTCCTGTCTGCCCCATCTTAAGCCGCAGGTGCTAGACTTCTAAGCCACAGCTAAGTCACTACAAACAAATCTGTATGGTGTTTGCTGAGTTTCCAATAAACCAGTGAACCTTGTTTCTTCCTATTTTGTACTTAGGTTCTTTTCTGCCAACCCTGGCTCTTATCCCACCTCCTGGGGTCCTGGTCCTGTGTCACTTGCAGCTATGTTCCTATACACCAGGCCTCCCTTACACCCAGTAGCATTTCTTTTCAGAGTGGCCAAAATACATGCAAAAATGAAGGAGCAGGCAGCTCCTTACTCTCTTCTCGTGTTCCTTCATGACATACACTCACTGAAAGCCTGTGTAGCAAGTCTGTTACTTGCACTCCTTCAAGTTGAGAACTTTCAAAAATGTAAAAGTGCATTTGCATGTCCAAACACATCAGTTAGTTCACAGGTCTGACACACATCGTTTTGGTTACATCTTTGACAGGTGATTGTGATTTTACCTACTTTATTGTATAGAACTATATGGAGTAGAGTAGTGCAGTATCTTTATTTCAAACCTACAATGTCTGAAAGGCCAATTTTGAACACCCTTTGAAATAGAACTTGTTCATATATAGGGGACTTATTGTTCCTCTAAGACATGTGGATACAAAAGTAAACACACCATCTCCAGGTCCAAGGAAGTCACATTCCTGGTTGGGATATTGGAGGAAATATGACTCTCCCTACTCCAATACATCTCAGTCCTTCAGATGACCTTGATTGGGAACAAGTCCAGATGGCTTCACAGCTGAATTCTACCAAAAATTTAGAGAAGAGCTAACACCTATCCTACTCAAACTCTTCCAGAAAATTTCAGAGGAAGGTAAACTTCCAAACTCATTCTATGAGGCCAGCATCACCCTAATACCAACACCTGACAAAGATCCCACACAAAAAGAAAACTACAGGCCAATATCACTGATGAACATAGATGCAAAAATCCTCAACAAAATTCTAGCAATCAGAATCCAACAACACATTAGAAAGACCATACACCATGACCAAGTGGGCTTTATCCCAGGGATGCAAGGATTCTTCAATATCCACAAATCAATCAATGTAATCCACCACATTAACAAATTGAAAAATAAAAGCCATGATTATCTCAATAGATGCAGAGTAGGCCTTTGACAAAATTCAACATCCATTTATGATCAAAACTCTCCAGAAAGCAGGAATAGAAGGAACATATCTCAACACAATAAA